>JAAGNO010029610.1:0-11309 GCA_033439905.1 Ceryle rudis
TTGCTTCCAGATAAAAAATTAGGAAGGATAGGAAACTGAGAATAAAGTCAATCTATTGCCATACTTTTTTTCACAGGGGTAATTTTCTAATGAGTGAATTAATTGATTTCAGTAAATACTTAACAAAGATGCCCGCAACAACACCACACGCTACTGGCCAATCTCCCGCTCGCCACGCCCCGCAGCAAGCGCCGTTCGAATTGGTTACGGAGGGGAAAGGGGCGTGGTTCGAGCTATTTGAGGGCGGCGGCGGCAGCCCGCGGCGCTAGATAGCGGCGGCTCTGGGGGGGTCAGGCTGGTAACTCTCAGGGGAGTTCTGGGTGTTCGGCTGAGCGCCGACTGCTTCCCCAGGCACGAGTCTCGTAAGCCTGAGAGTGGCTTTCCCCGCGCGCGGCACCGCTGCCCCCCGGGGAGAGAAGGGATGCGAGGAGCTTCCGCGTGCCACCACCGCTTCGCTTGCGAGCGGGTTTCCCCAGGCGGTGCTGGGGGCCGCCTGCGCCCCTGCCCGCTGCCGGAGGGTGGGGTGGCACCGGGGGTGGCCCCCGGAGGGGCTGAACAGCGGCGCGCCGGTCCCCGCTCCGCCCGGCTGTGCTTCGGCGGAAACGGTCGCCCAGGGGCTGGGCCCACCCGAGACAGTCAATGTCTGAGGACCCTGTTGAAAAGCTGGGGGATGGGGGAGGGAGGGGGTGTGTAGACGGGGTCTACACGGGTCTGGCCGTGCAGAGATCAGTCACCGCTATGTCGGGGTTCTCACTGCTGTTTCAGTTGGATACTGAGGTAACTTAGCTGTTGTTTTTTCGAAATTAAAACTTTATGACAGTAACCTGGCTAGCGAGGTCTCCAGGGCTCAAGGTGCTCCGCACCGCCCTCTGTTTCCAGCTAACCGATGCTGGAGGCTGGACTGGTGCTTTCTGAGATCTAGTTCTGTGTTGCTGTTTGAAAGCCGTCCGTGAGCGCTGCAGTGCTCTCAGGGGTGGGACGTGGAGTCGTCTCCTTTAGAGGAGCGTGGACAGGCTAATGTACATGTACAAACACCTTCCTACAGGGAACTTGGAAGCCTGTGAAAATATGATTTGTAGTCATTTGGCTCCCACTGGGTTTAAGCATAGTCACAAAAAAGAAGTGTGCTCTAGAAAGTCTTGAGTTACTTTTGCTTTGATGATGGCACATTGAATATAGGTGATGCCATAATGATTTTTCTCAGAGGGTTTGTTAGTCCAACTTACTATAGTTTTGTATAGCTACTTTACACTATACTTGCTAGTGTAAAATAAAAAAAAAAACAAACCTCCCATTAGTGGCAGCTGGAATTCTGTCAGCCACGTGGGAAGGCTGAGCACCTCAGTGGTGTTTCTTTCAGGCAGTTATTAAAGACTAGAGCAGACACCAGCAATAGAATATTTCACTGAATCAAAAGACTGGAATGTGAGAAGTAGATGCTTGCTTTCTTACTACATCTGTACTCTTGCAGTTAGTAGGACCTTAAATTAATCAGACCCCAAGAAGTTCAAGATGCCACTCTGAAAAAGAGTGCTCCGTATAGCCCTTGGAGACTTCTAGCATCATGAAAGTATTAGAAAGTATAATTTGTACTAGGTTAGTTACAACTCTTTGAGTTTGTTGATGTGCAGCTATCCTGCTGATCTCTTCTATCTTGCTCTAGCTATTAGATTTACTGCTCAACTGGCATAAATATCTTAAAAGCTGTTTTTAATTCAAGCTTTCATGATTTGTGACACTTAAAAGCTGAACCTGTATCGGAAAAAAAAAAATCTAAGAGCAATCAACCTTGAGACTTAAATTATAATTCCATTATTGCTTATAATGTAAAACTTCTTGGGTAATGCAAAATGTTTTTATTTTGCTGATTTTTTCTAAGTAGCTTTTATTCTTTTCTGTAGAATTCTCTTGTCTGGAGAGTAGCAAATGTAAATGAGGCAAGACAATGTAACTGCCATCATACTACAACTATGACTTGAATAAACTGTTTCTTAGGGTTAGTTAATAATCTTCTATCTTTACCAACATCTGTGAAGCCTTAAAATTAACTGCTCAAGCAAAAGGGCTTAGTGTATGTTTGGACTGCTTCACACTGCAGAAATGATTGGAAGAAATATGCTTTGTCAGCTTAGAATGATATCTCAAGTATCTCTTTTTGAGGTGCAAGGGATCCGTCTTTCTCAGTTTCGCATCTTTGGTGTCTATTTTTGGTTATTACAGATGTACTTTGAGCATAATGTGAGAGCATCTGTTAGCAGCATCTGCTATCAGAGATAATTAGGATGGGTCACTTGTTTCTTAGTTTGATTGCATTTCCAGCCTTCTCCTCCATGTTTTCATCTATATAACCCTTTTTCCTGCTCATTTTCCTTGGAAAAAAATCCATCTGTTTTAAGGCAACATGTTAGTTTGGAGATACTGTATTAATGCTTAAGGCTGCTAAAAGTTCATTCTTCCTGAATTTGCTAATCTTTTCTATTCCTTAATCTGTTTATTGTAGTAACTACTTTGCAAGTTTGAAGAGTGTTATCCTAACTTACATTCAGTGATATGAGAGTAGTGTTGACATGCTTTATTTTCCTTTTCTAAGTAGATTTTGAAAGCTTAAAATCTTATTAATAAACTGACTCTTCTTCATTCCATCGTGCTTTCCCTGAGAAGTGTTCTTTATCCACAGAACTACTGGTTTTTTGGTTTGTTTTTTTTTCCTGTAAGGAGACTCATTCATAACTTCTTGGTTTAGACCAGAATTCTGGTCGGAAGGTTTTGTCTCCATTACTTTTTTTGTAGTAGCCCTATGGGAAATATTTCCAGGCTTATCCTGGAAGGTGAGCTTTATCAAATAGCAGCATCTTCAGTAGGAAGAAGCCTTTTGTTGGACATCTGAGCAAAATCCACAGGGTTGTCGCTGTACAACTTGTCCTGCCACACTGAATATAAGTTATGACTTGAGATGCTAAAAATTGTTTGACCTTCAGTAGACTGCAAAGCTAGCTTATCTTCCTCTGCTTTTTCTGCAACTGGAGTGAGGTTTTTATGTATTTCTAGATACTTAGGACAGGAGAAAAGCTTACCTTCTTTTTTTCTTAGAGCACTTCTGAAGACAGGCTTCATATATCCAAGATCACTTCACTCCTTTTCTTTAGTTTATTGTTGTGGAAGTTCTGTGTTCCTAATTATCACAGTGTGACTTTCAGCCCAGGCATAGAGCCAGGTAGACTCTGTGTCTTCTGAAGTAACAGCAGTATTGCCATAAAGCAGTTTATGAAAAAAGTGGATCTTCGGATATTAGGCATAAAAATAAAGTCCCTCAGCAACTCCTTGAGTTTTGGATAGGATTCTTGTTCAGTCTTGAATTATATGTATTCAGCTTCTGCAGTTCCTAGTCCTCACTGTTTAATTCCCAAGTAGTGTCTTCCCGGCCTCTTCTGTTAGTCCTTATTCTCTCCCATGCTTTGGTTTTCTAAAAAGCTGTCAGGGAAGAGATATTAATCTGCTTTTTTTTCTTGTTTTGGGAGGCACCTTAGGTTTTCAGATGTCTTTCCTCATATGATATTGAGTGACAGAGTTGGTTTATTGACTTTCAGGTTGAAAGTTGTGTGTTTAGAGGGATATGTTACTTCGAATTCTTAGTTTTATGGCACAGATATTACACCATAATAATAACTCACAGGAAAAGCAAACTGTTTGTTAATAGTGATGTAGAGAATGCAAGACTGAAAGGTGAACATATTTCTTTCCTTTTCTATATGTCACATCCTCACTGCAGGTCAACAGACCTTGAGAGGTGGTGAGGCCACTGTTGCTTTCTGCCTGGTCATTCCCCATGGATTTGTATGTCCCTGTCTCCTTCCCTGTCTGGCAGCTGCCATCACTGAGTAGTGTAGCCCAAAGGTGCTAATTACAGCTGCAATGGGTACAGAGCATGGCAGAACAGGCTGTGGTCCTCATACAGCTACAGTCAAATGGTGGAAAACTTGTTGAAACTTGGCATCTGATTGCTTGCTTGAACTCTTCTGCTCACAATCTGCTTTGTGCTAGACATGGGAGTAGGAAGTTTGTTGGCTTTTGAAATTATGAGCCATGTACCCTGTTGGCTTGCCAGGATATGCTTTATTTGTTTTGTTTCCAACCATGTTTTAGAGCATGTTTTTGTTCAGCCTGAGATTGTATTCAGAGCAGCTGCTTTGAGGGTTGTTTGCATTCAGCTGTCTGCTGTTAATGTTTGATGCAGTGTTTGCAGAACAGTGATTCCTTCCAAGCTAATTGCTCCTTATTAAATAAAACCACAAGCACCCAAGTCTGGCTGTGTATTTTTGTGTCGCATTCCTCCATCCTATACCTGCTTCCAAAAGAGCATATTCTGAAATACCACGACAGTCTCTGTTAAGTGAACTTCCCTTGCGCTTCTTTGTGGTATTGCAGTTACACCTGAGAAGTGGGAGATGATTAACCAAACCCCCAAAAGAAATTATCTTTTGAGAAAAACCACAATATTTCTAGGTAAAATACAGAAGCTAAATGAGTTCTTTGTCTGTAATTATTTCTACTCAATTAGGTTATCAGTACCTTTAAGAAACCAAACAAAACACACAGAGCTAGTGCTGTCATATGTATGTTTACATTAATGCATGCATTAGATCATCTTCCTCTGCACCATCCTCTGTATGTCTCCTGGTTTAGAACACAGGATTTTTGGGAAGTCCAGCAATTAGCACAAAGAGTGCAACATAACCTGGCTCTGTTTTGTAGAATTCCTTTAACCAGAAATGTTAAAAAAAAAAAAAGGGGGGGGGAACCAAAAACCTTTCTTTCCTGACAAAGCTATACACATGAAAGATGTCTTTTGGTACAGGCTGAAGTAAGCAACTATGTGTAAGTTTGTCTTATGGTGAGTTCAGAATGTAGCTTTTTGATAAAGTCTATCTTTGATACTGTAATTGAAAAATGTGCTTAATCTAGAATGTGTGATTTGCGAGTGCCACATCTTATTACAGGAAGTAAATAAATGAAATATTAACAAGTTGCTTTAGATCCTGTAGGGCACTGATGCTTGGCAAAGGTACTTCCTACTGTGATCTGTTCAGTCTCCCTTTACTCCAGGCAAAGCAGGGGAAGCAAAAGCTTTAGAAGGATCTGGTATAAGCAGAAATTTTGGCTTAATGTCCCAATGTAGTTGCAGATTTTTGCAATGACTTCTGTGATGTCAGTGTACTTGTTTAGGCTTTCTTAGCACAGTGTCGGCAGGAACTGACTGAGCTGCTGTGTAGTGTGTATTGGAAGGCATTCAGCAGGCTAGGCAAACCCAGACAAGGAAACATGACTTTTTCACACCTTCCTAGAGTTTGTTAATGAAAAGAGTGGTGAAGGAGAAATAGTACATATTTTTTATTTAATATAATGCCACTCTTTAAAAAGCCAAACGGAGCTTGAAATGTGCTTATTTTATCATTGTTTAATTTTTTGGATTATTCTAGCTTTTAAAAGACTTTTCTGGTAACATATACCTAACCTCATATTCTTTTCTCTTTTAGTATAAATCCTTTTAAATCATGTTAGAAGAGTCATTCTTCCCAAGCTGATTATTTGAAGGATTTTGAAGATCTGAATAAATAAGAAACTTGCAGCAGCACAAATAGAAATAATTGTAGCATATCTTACGTGTTCAGCAGAAAAATGGTTGCAATACTGTAGCAGATATATACAGTATATATACAATTAGTTAATAATAGTAATTATTAGTTAATTAATTAGTTAATTATTACTAATTAATACTAGTAATCTGCTCCTAGATAAAATAAGAAAAATACTTCATGCCTTGAAGCCTATCAAATTCTAGACTCTGGTCTTTGAGATTGAATTCTAAACCAGTCTGTTACAGGTACCTGGCTACTGAGTTTCGATCTATGGCAAAAAGAGTGGCTGTTCTTGTAATAATTTGAATCACCAACTTTTATGCTGTACAGGCTTGATTCTAGATACTTATTTTTTTGCAAAGTTTGTTATCCCATATCATGCTTTGCTTCAAGAGCAAACAGGGCTTTTCTCCTGTTCTTTTTCAGAATGCGTATGTGCTTATTTTATTTATTCTGCTGTCATCCCGCAGTTTTTGAGGTTTTTGTAATTAACTTTTTTGCTAACTAATTAGGAAAATGTAGGGTTGTAAGTGAGGCTTTTTTTAATGAACTATTAGGGAGTTATTTAAAAGAATGAGATGCACAGCTTGACAAATATTGAACTGAGCACAAAACTAACTTGCATTTGGCCTAATTTTAATGGATTAGCCTTCTATTTGCACCTTGATCTCTCACCTGTGATATAAAGTATTGTTCTTTAGATTTGACCATTTTTGTGACTATTACAAATAGTTACAACAAATTACCATCAATGACTGCTTAAATTCAGCTCTGCAGGGTAGGAATAAAAATACGTAGGCATATAGTGTAAAACTTGATTTCATCCATCTGCCTTGTCAGTTTAACAAAGATCTTGCAAGTGCTTACAAAAGAAGGAATGAGAGTGGCTTTCAAAATAAGATACTTCAAGAGCAAAAGGACTTTGATATATACTCCTCTGTAATTTAATGGGTTAGTCTGTGGATGTCTGATGTAGGTGGTATGTTGGAGTAAACTCTTACCAAAATATATTTTCTGGAAGTGTAGCTAAAGATTTTGCCAGTTGTTTGAAATATTCTCGTTTTAAGTCTTTGAATTTATAAGCTAAAAGAAAAGCTTCAGTGCTAAAGGTGGTCTTCTAAAGAAGGCTGAATTATTTAAAATCTGATGTTAAAACATTGTGCCAAGTTTATGTGCCTTTTACCCTTCTGGGAGAGCATGAAACAGATTTCAAAATCCTCATTTTATTGGCCTGGTCTATATTTGGTGAAAGGATGCTTTATATCCCCATGAAATACAGAGAACTTGTGGCAAGATAACTAGAGGAGAGAACTGGAGGTGATGCGAGGAGAAACGAAAATGGCGAATAGCAAGAAAAGCAACTAGCTGTTAATGCAAAATGAGCTTGTATGAGTTGTGGGCAACAGTCTTCTGTGTCAGTTCAGTCTTAGTGAAATATATATTCAATTAGCAGCATTACCTTACACTTAATATTTTGCTATGTCTGATTTATTTCAGTCCCCCCATAAACATGGAAGAAAACATACTTTGCATGGACTGCCTTTTTATTTTTAACTTGGAGAAAACTGCCTTCAAAACACATTTTCTCCTGCAGCTTTGAAGAGCTATTTGGGCAGCAATATGAGCATTCAATGGGGAAAGATTAGTTTGAGATACCTGTACTCAAAAAGCTAAGAGTTGTAACTAGCTCCCATTCCTTCTTAGACCATGTGCTTTTGTCTGTAGACAACAGACAAGTTCATAATACTTGTGTTTGAGAATTAGTGGTCTGAACATGCTACACTCAGCTCAAAAGAGAAGAATGAATGCTTGCCCACAAATCTATTGAGTTACCTAGAGAATGCAAAGCATCCTGTGAGGAAGAACTGTGTATATTTTGCAGATCCCAAAATATTGCTTATATGCTGGAGATAAGCAAGCAAGCTCATTTCTGGTGACTCGTACACTGGTGTATGCACAGTGTTGGTATTTTTTTCAACATGGCTCCTGAAGTATTTAGGAAAGGTGTTCTGTAACAGCTGAAAAATATTCCAGTTTAGCTCTTAGTGCCTGACTAGCCAAAACAAAAAGCAGTGGCTTTTCCGAGTCTCTCACTGCCTTCCCTTGGAGTGAGGCTTGAGTCCCAGCATCAAAATGGAAGAAAGTTCAGGAGAGAATGGGACAAAACAAATCCTTTATGGTTTGGAATAGATGAATGGCTGTTCTCAGTAGGTAAATTCTGTGAAGTCCACAACCAAGTTCAGCCATGTTTCTTATGCCTTCTTGCACACCTAACAAATTTCCTCAGGGAAAAAGCAAGAAAGCAGGGGGACACCCGTGCTTCAAAGAGCTATTTTTATACTTTTTGACAGTATTGCTAAATGGTAAAGTAGTGAAGACTTAAGTGATGCAATAATATAGTTCTGCAGATTGTGCTGTTGCTTAACTGATTTTTTCACTTGGCTGCAGATGACTGCACCAGGGATGATTGTAGAGAGAAGCTATAGCTGCAGTTTTGCCAACAGATGCAGAAAGAAGGAGACACCTTCTGACTGTCATTGCTGCCTTCAGCAAGGAGAAAAAGTAGGTTTCTATTAAGATTTTCTTCAGCTAATTCTATTAGAGATGTTAATTACATAGGCAAGTGTAACCTAGTGCAGAAGCGTGACCCTACAAATTATGTAGATAATGCTTGAATATAACGTTTTAAGATCACGCCTTTTTAATATTTCTGGATCTCCTTAATACTTCTAGGTAGTCCTAAAATTTCCTATGCATCTCCCAGGCTTTGGAGTATAACAGCCATGAGGGACCAATCTATGTTCTTAAAATAAATTACTTGAGAATTCTCTGATCTTAATCCAATTATAATTTCTCTTTTCTGTTTTAAAGGCCATCATGCAGAATTTGGTTGGATTTTGTGGTCTCTTAATCTAGACATACTAAAAGTACTCAGGTAAAAATAGTATCTGAAACTAATCTTTGAAAGTTTTGATGCATGTCAGATACCTTTCTAACTATAAAGATTCCTTTCACAATTGCCAACAGAAGGAAAAATGGAAGCTGGCTGTATTAAAAGATCAAGTGCACAGAACTTTATTTTGTATAGTCTCTAGTTCTTAGTACTTGTAGCAAAACTAGAATGCTTGGAAAAATTATTAGAGTAATACTCTGTTAAACAGAAGGCAAACTTCTGTCACAAGTGTCTGACCCTGGACAAGAGTTATTTTCAATGTAGCTCTTCCTCTTCTGGAGGTGAGCTGGGTCAGCTTGAATATGGAGATCTGAAACACTCAAATGCACAGAATTTATTCTTCTTGTAAGAGGGATGTCTAGGGAACTGGAAATCTAAACTGTCTCCTTTAAATTCCTTATTGGTGCTTTGATATTTCTCTCTTTCTCTGTAGCAAAACACTTTATACCGATTTTGTTATTGGTATCACTTTCCTATGTATTTAATCCATCTGAGACTTACAGGAATTGTAGATCATATATTCTGCCTTCACCCATCTTCTAATAACAGAATCAACAAAATTATTTTAAGCTGAGACAGTTGCTTTTCTTTGTATTGAATTCTGGTGCTGTAAGTGCAATATCTAAGTCCTTTCCTCCTCACTGACCTCTGTATTTGATATATCCACTTCTGATACTCAACTATGATTGGAAATGCATTGTAGATTTTGTTTTGGTGTTTTTCTGCAGAAGTAAGTATAGTGGCACATGCAATGCAAGCTGGAGATTCTCTGGGCCTATCATCCTTTAGGGATCTATTGAAATGTTAATCAGTAGTAGAGAGACTTGAAATCCAGATACAGCTGCTGCAACTGGGCTGGTTGATGTGCCTGAAACACAAAGATAGTGTGGGATAATCGGACAGGTTGTGAATTGACTTCTAATTTCTAATTGCTGGCTGGGCCCAGAGAGTTGTAGTAAACAGAATTAAATCCAGTTGGCAGGTGGTCACCAGTGGTGTCCCCCAGGGCTCAGTTTTGGGGTTGGTCTTGTTCAGTATCTCTGTCAATGATAGGATTGAGTGCTTCCTCAGCAAGTTTGCAGATGACATCAAATTGGGTGGGAGTGTCAATCTACTTGAGGCTAGCAAGGCTCTGCAGAGGGATCTGGATGGGTTGGATTGATGGCATGATGTCAGTGGGATGAGGTTTAATAATGCCAAGTGCTGTGTCCTGCATTTTGGTCACAACAACCCCAGGGAATGCTACAGGCTTGGGGAAGAGTGGCTGGAAAGCAGTGGAAAAGGACCCGGGGTGCTGGTGGACACCTGGCTGAACATGAGCCAGCAGTGTGCTCAGGTGGCCAAGAAGGCAAACAGCATCCTGGCCTGCATCAGAAGTAGCGTGGCCAGCAGGAGAAGGGAAGTGATTGTGTCCCTGTTCTTGACACTGGTGAGGCTGCACCTGGAGTACTGTGTTCAGGTCTGCTTCCCTCACCACAAGAAAGACATTGAGTTTCTGGTGTCACTTCAGAGAAGGGCAGCCAAGCTGTTGAAGGGTCTGGAGAACGAGTTGTGTGAGGAGAGGCTGTAGGGAATTGAGATAGTTTAGTTTGGAGAAGAGGAGGCTGAGGGGAGACCTTACTGCTTTCTACAACTCCTTGAAAAGAGGTGGTTGTGAGGTGGATGTGGCCTCTTCTCTCAAGTAAATAATGACAGGACTAGAGGAAACGGCCTGAATTTGCACCAGGGGAGGTTTAGATTAGATAGTAGTCAGGCACTGGAATAGGCTGCCCAGGGAGGTGGTGGAGTCGCCATCCCTGGAGGTACTCAAAACTGTATAGATGAGACACTTCAGGGCATGCTCTAGTGGGATGGTGGTGGTTTTTTTCATGTGTTTTTTTTGTTTGGGTTGGGTTTCTTGTTTTTGTTGTTGTTGACAGTTGGACGTGGTGATCTTAGAGGTCTCTTCCAACTGTGACAAATCTGTGATGCTGAATTTTTTGAGACCCAAAATTGAAGCTGTCAAATCAATTTTTTCAGTTGATTTAAGCCGAAATATGTTGCTTTAAGTAAATGAAACACTTTTAGAGCTGTTTAAAAAGGTGTACTACAGTATATGAAAAACAAGACGCAGTTCTTCCTTGATGGTCTACTGTCCCATGGGTATTTTCAGAATCAGCCTTAGTGAGCTCTTTTGTTGAGGCAAATTGAGCTTGTGACTTTTGTCTATTGGTAAAAAATGTGATCTTCCAAGTCTGAAAGACCACATCAAGGTATCAGTAATGCTTAAAGGCTAATGTTTAGGTAGTATCTATCCTTAGAACACGTGGGTCTCTACTCCTAATTTTTGTGCCCTCTGTTCAGTATTTGTTAAAACCAGGCTACTAAGAATCCCACTAATGCCAGTGTAATAGCTCATAATCGACTATATTCTTCTCAGTTAAATATTTCCCAGAATACTTGGATCGTAGAATCAAATGCTAAATATAATTTCAATAGTGTATTTTACTCTCGAGCACTAAAACAAGATCAAGCAGGAATCCCTAACTAAAAACCTTAGGTGTATTATAGCTTCCTACTCTACTTTGACAATAGATTCTATTGTCCTGCTCTGGCAGGGGGGTTGGCCTCGATGATTTCCTGAGGTCTCTTCCAACCCCTAACATTCTATGACAAGTAATTTCAAATTTTTCTCCATGTGGCTTAAAATAGAGATCACGGTTACTTCCTGATATTGTAGA
>JAAGNO010029610.1:11409-25257 GCA_033439905.1 Ceryle rudis
ATTCTATGACAAGTAATTTCAAATTTTTCTCCATGTGGCTTAAAATAGAGATCACGGTTACTTCCTGATATTGTAGAAAGTGTATCTGCTCAACAAACACACCTTTTTGTGGTGTGTTTTATACCTCAACATTGGACTTTATACTTGTGGCTTCTGGCACGTGGAAGATGGCAAGAGCAGCACAGCAGTGAGGAACAATGCCAGACTTTTATTTGTATATAACTGACTTCTCTATTTGTCTATAACAAACTTCTCTTAATTCTTTAGAAGAATATGCTATAATTATAGGCAGTCATTTACAAGAACCTGGTCCTGTGGTGGTAATAATATTCTTTACATAAGCTGGACATTGCGCTCCAAGAAGTTAGAGATTGTGGGTTTGTATTCTTGAACAGCCCAATGTAGAACCTCCCTCTTGCACTGCAATCATGCTTCATTATTCTATCAAAAGAAAGTTTAGCTTGTTTGAGAGATGTCACTTAAAATAGTCCCCATTCAGAACTGCAGTTTAAATTTCTTTCAACCCATTAAATTTTTAAACGCTGATTCATTGCACTTCTGGGTAACAGAATTTGACCTAGTTAAAATGAGACAGCTTTGAAATAGTTCACTGAATTAATTTCTAATAATTCATAATACATGGAGTGATTAAATCTGTCCTGGATTGCTACTTAAATAGCATAAAATGCATGCAACAAACTGTCACATGTAATAATTAAGGAAGCTATATGGAAATTGCTTAATTAAAATTTCACTGCCTTGCACTGATTCAATGTAAATGAATTAAAATCCTTCGTAAAGGTTTTATCTGTATTTGTTTCACAACGTTTTACTGTGAATTTACAAACTTTGCATCTTTTATCAAGAACACGATAGTAAAATGGCAGTTTCTCCTGGAGGAGAAGTAACTGCCCCGTTCTCCTGTTAGGTAAAAAATATTCTGAAACTAAGAAAAGAGAAAGCTGTTCTAATCCTATATTTCAGCTGTAGGTGTTTGTGAAAGTCCTTGTACGGAACTGAGAATCTTTCTCTCTGTTTTAGCTTTAGACCATGAATGACCCAATGTTTTGGCAGTGGGAAGGAAAAATTACGACTTTTCATTTATATTTCAGGTGAAGTTCATATACTAGTGCTAAATCAAAACTAACCTTAGCAGCTACAGGATGACTATGTCAATGCTGAACTGAAGGCTCAGAAACCTCACTCAGTTATATTGCAAGGACTAAACAGCTCTATTTTTCTATCTTTTTGTAAATGGGTGAACACAAGCTTGATAAAGACAGCTCTCTTTTCTGTAGTGTATAACATCATGCCTGTGGAGGATCCACTGGCTCATAGTAGCTTTTGGGAATGTATTTGCTTGGTGTGAGCAACAGAAGTGTACTGGGGTTTCACACAAGGCAGCTGATCTGGTAGATGACTGCCAAGTGCAGGAGCTGTGAGAAGCAGAGCGTGTCTCTGGGTATTAGATGTGTATTTTTCAAGTGTGGGTAAACACTTGGATTGGGGGGAGTTAAACTCAGTGACTATACAAAGACCGGAAGGAATATAATCGAAGGTAATTTTTCCCCCCACTGAAATACAACTTCAAGCATCTTTAAAATCTGATATAAATAAGCTTGGGTACATGCCACACAAATAATCTGTAGATAAAGGATAGGCACTAGAAATGAAAAGCTTGTGTATAAGATGCCAGTGTGTGTATTAATGGGCATGTGCATCCTGAAGTAGGGTTCATGTATTCTTCAGAACTAGGCATGTTATAAGGACATATACAGAAGTCCCCTAATGGGCAATTGCTCTCTCACAGGTTAGGTCAAAGTGAGTATTTGATCATCTGCTAATGCTGATCAATATTTGGTGAGGCCCCACCTGGAGTACTGTGTCCAGTCTGGGCACCCCAGTTCAAGAAAGACAGGGAGCTACTGGAGAGCGTCCAGTGCAATGCCACAAAGATGGTTAAGGGAGTGGAGTATCTACCTTATGAGGAGAGGCTGAGGGAGCTGGGTTTTTAACCTGGAGAAAAATAGACTGAGGGGTGACCTCATTAATGCTTATAAATATGTAAAGGGCAAGTATCAGGAGGATGGAGCCAGGCCCTTCTCAGTGACATCCAGGGATAGGACAAGGGGCAGTGGGTACAAGCTGGAGCATAGGAGGTTTCGGGTAAACATAAGGAAAAACTTTTTCACGGTGAGGGTGACGGAGCACTGGAACAGGCTGCCCAGGGGGGCTGTGGAGTCTCCTCTGAAGACATTTAAAACCTGCCTGGATGCGTTCCTGTGTGACCTGCTCTGGCAGAGGGGTTGGACTCGATCTTTCAAGGTCCCTTCCAACCCCTAATGTTCTGTGATTCTATGATTTAAGTTTTAATAACACTGTACATAAAATGCTTCTAAGTTTGTGATATCTGTCAGTCCATTAAACATAATACAATTTTTGGTTTAACAGAGTTCAATAATATAATGGTGTATTAACTTATTTTAATTAAAGTTTAAAATTCAGCAAAACATCTCTTTAAAAAAGTAAACTCAACCACATACATATGTAATTATAGATTTGGAATATCTGAATATCTGTGCCATTTTGATCTTAAGAGCTACGCTACAGAAAATTCTTGGATCCCTTTGTGATAGGGGAATAGCAAGATTCTTGCAGGCTTCTATCTGCGCTCCTAATGCCTTTTGAAGAACTGCTTACCACTTTTGTTCATTTCGACTAAGTCTCATTGAACAAACTGATCCTTCAACTGAAGTTGAAGGCACAATATGTCGTGTGGAGGTAAAGCTGTGTACAAGCATTGCCATCCAGACCTTAAGTAAGCCTCCACCTCTTTTGCTGCCAAGCAGGATTCCTTTCTGAGGCCAGTCAACCCTTCCTGAGGTTAAACCTTCATTTGGGTCATAGACTGTCAGGGGCTCTTCTTCCAATAATATTTCAGGTTTGTATTTCAAATTAATTCATTCTTTTTTTCATAATTGACTTGGTCATTTGCCACAATACATTTACTTATAAATGTAGAACAAAACATAGCAGATACTGCATGAACTACAATCAAGTAGGGGTGGGACGTGGAAAAATCTGAACTTGCAAATATTTGGTAGTGATCAAATAATAGTTGAAAGACTGGAAGTCAGCCATGCTATTTTCAGAGAAAACTTTGTGAAAGAATAGGAGAGTGGGGGAGTATACTATTCTTTATCTAAAAATGAAATCGTTGTAACATTATAAAAGCATAAGAATGTAAAGCTCGCCTTTTATGTCCTTAGTCTGAAATTGGATTCAAGTACTGTCCTTGCATCTGTTTGAAGTTGGTATGGGTTAAGGTGAACACCTGGCTATTTTAGAAAGGCTTTTTTTCCTCCCCTGTTGAGAACTTTTCCCATTCTACAAAGCTTTCTCTTTTAGTTACCAACTTGGTTGCAATTCTTTTGAGTTACTGAAGCTCATTGAAAACCAAAAGGGCAGCAGAAACGGTGAGGGCGGTTCAGGTTTTAAACATGAATATTCTTGGATGTGTAGGATTAGAGTATGGTACTTTGTTATAAATTAGATACTGCTTTAATGATTTAGATATGGAAGTTGGCAAAAAACATTTTGCTATTTAGTTAGATTTTCTTTTATTAAATGGCAGGCTAAGACTGAACCACAGGTACAGTCCTGACAGCTGTCAGTGTTAGTGCTGAGTCTTCCTTGGAAGGAATACTAGGCACAAACTGTATCAAAACTAGTGACCTATGTTGTGGTCAAGGATTGAATTCTTGCTTAGAACCAGCCTCAGATGACATCTAATATGCTTTGTCATGACAAAATCACTCAATCTGGCTTTAATTTTTCCTACCAATTGTACTGTAATTGGTCACTTTGTGTTTTAACTTGGGTGTGCAAGCAACATGAATATGGGAGAGTTTTGCTTTGTAGTGCACTTATGTGAAGATGAGTAACGCTGCAGGTCAGCATGCTCCCTTCTACAAGAAGGTTATACGTGCAGCTCAGTGGTTGCGCATCTTTTAAAGTAGGGCACTATGAATGATAAAGGCAAAGGCGTTTGTAGCTGATGGTGTGTGGTGTCACTTTGTCTGCAGTGCTCGTTTCTACACCTGTTTTCAGATAACTGACATTTCTTAAACCTGGTGGTTTTAGATCCTCAGTTAAGTGTCCTGTGCAAACAACAGGAGATTTTACTGCTTGTTTTAACAATTGACAAAAAAAAAAATACCTGAACAGGACAGTCAGATACAAAGGATAGTTTTCCACTTTTAGCACCTGCCAAAGGATTTGGACTTCTGGGATGTTCTTGACATCAACCTGCAAAATGGCCATTGCTTGGAAGGACACCTGGCCTTTTGCCAATGCCAGGTGAGACTGACAAAGCTCTGTAGCTGTTTGGTTTAATAACTGTAAACCATTTCTAGTTAAAACCTTCACAACGGTGACAACCTTACATCTATTCTAGATAGAGAGCTTCATTCAAATAATTTCACTTTGATTTGATTTGCAAGGCAAGCTGATTGTTGCTTTGAGTGTATTTTTCAGCCTTTTTAAGGAGTGCAGGCTTTTTTACTTGGTAGGAGTTACAGTAATAACCAAGTATGATGGTTAAATGTGTAATTAGCCATCCCTGTATTTTATAGACATATAAAATATAAAAAATATGGATGTGCTTTTCTAATTGTGAAATGGAAGTGGATATTTTTCCTGCTTATTAGTGCTTTGGGGTTATCTGTACGCATTAGCTGTGAGATGACAATGTCAGCACTGAAAGGTGTTATCAGAACTATAAAAGATGATCAGAGGAATTATATGGACTCTTTCAAAGCTCTTCCTCTTGATACAAGTTGATTCTTTCAAGAGTATGGGTTGATTGTTTCAAGTTTATAAATAGGAGGTAACTTTTCTCTGTGTTCATTGTAGATAGAATAAGTAACCGGTTTAATTTGTAATAAAGAGCATGTTAGATTAGATTTAGGAAAAAGTGTGTGGCCGCACTGCCTGGACAGGAACAAGAACTGGTGAGACACCCATCAGTGGTAGAATGGGTATACATGATTCTGCATCAGACAGTAGGGCAGGACATCTTTTCACTGCAATGTTTTGCAGCACAGTGTCAGCTGGAAGAGTAGGTTAGCCTTGCAGCGGGCCCTTGCCTGAAACCTGATTCAACTATGTAGGGTACTAAAAGGAAGAGGATATCAGACTATATTTTGCATTGGAGTGAGAAGTTAGAGGTTAGATTACCTATTTGAGAACGTGCAACAACCAAGAGTTTATAGCAAATCATAAAGTTTGATCAGTAAAATGAAACAGAGATGGAATTAGCCTTTCACTGATGGAAGGGGGGAATTGATGTTCATATGTAAGATGTGGGAAGGGCGATCAGATACAGGAACTACAGCTGTCTTACAGTATTTGTTGTATTTTGTAACAGCTCATCATGTTAAACTGGTGCAGCACCAATGGCAGCTTAACGAAGATGCTGCTGCTGACACCATTGGCAGCAGTGGAAGTTCTGTAACCACATGTATGTTGTACCTTCTGTTGCACTCCAGCCTGTGAGAACTGAAAAAAATTGAATAAGGGTTTTCTGTTAAAACAAACGTTCATGAGTGTCAATGTTGTACCTTTGTAATTTTAATTTAGCTGTTAAAATAAAGTTACCTGTTTTACACAGTTGTCACCATTTTCACTTTGTGGTTGAAATTTATCTGACTGTTCAAATTAGAATGGACAGGTCTTATCAGATCTTGCTTTCAGTGCATGTCAGATGGGGTGGATAGAATTTCTCTAAATTCATGGAAATCCATCAGTTTTTGCGTTTTTACCTTATAGAGAGATGAAGGTGAAAGGACTGACTTCAGTCTGAACTAGAATTACTGGTGTTACTTGCTCACCTAATAACTAACAGCTATGAAACAGTTTTAAATTGATCTCTTGAATATTCATTGGGGTGTTTTGTATTTTTAACTGGTTTTACTTCCATTATATCTTGAAGTTATAACAGTGGAAAAACTAAGGTAAATACTGAAATAATTGTACTTAGAAAAGCAATCAGGTAAATCAATGTGAAGAACCACCTTAATCTACAATTACAAGCCAATCAAATACTAAATAAAAAAATTAACAGCTATTGTAGTGAAATATCAAGTATGCTTGGATGTAATACACGCAAAATAAACGGTAGATGCTCTGCAAAATACTTAATATCAAGGTTAAATTATTACCTATAGACTGAACATAAAGAAACAATGCCAGCAACACTGGGCTTAAAATCTTATGTGCATTTTCTACCTTTTGAAAGAGGCAATTACTTTCATAAAGAAAATAGTTTAAATGCATATGAAGCACATGCTTAATTACTGAAAGTAACTTTAGTAATGTGTTAAATACATGACAGGTATTACTTGCAACCATAATAGGCACAGTACTTTTTCAGGAAGGAGTAAAATATTTAAAATATTGCAGTGACTTTATATTTTTTAAGTAGTTTGTTTATTTTTTCTTGTGTGTATCAGTTGCATTTCATAATTGTAAGGGGAAATTTCTGATGATGCTGAGTAGCAAAGAACTAAAATGTGCGTATCAATATATCAGAGTAACTAAACAGCCTGTTTGGCAAAAAAAAAAAGCTTAATGTTTTCACTGTGGACTGTGTAGTGGAGCACTTTGCTGTCTAGAAGGTTACACTCACTTCAGTATTGTGTTTTTCTGATAGTGCTTGCTTGATTTGCTCTATCACGCTGTCAGATGAGTTTTCATTATTGAATTTGTTCATTCTATGAATTAAATCAATTCATAAACTTAAATTTGCCAAGTAACAATACCAACTATAGATCTTAATTGAGCAAAATTTCCCGGCAGTGCAAACTGTGGAAAATAGTCCCCTGCTTGAGAACTGATATCTTTCTGCAAGACCTGCCAGCCTATTTTTATCTTGCAGCTTTTTTCATTCCCTTAATGCATTAGCTAAAACCATTAGGAACTAGCTGTCAGCCTAAGCATAAGTAATACTATCACTGATTATTTTTCAAGACTTCCTCTAATATCTGTTTTAAAAACTAAGTATGACTTGTGGGGTAAGCAATAGCGTAATGATAGTGCCCTCTTTGGATAGCTAACTAGCCCTCAAAATGGTTGCAGCCCACATAGCTCCTACCTATGCATTTATTTGGCTATTGATACTACAGTATCTGAGAGCTGCACGCACCTGTAAATTACCCTGCTGCTGTCCATGTGAAACAAGAGATTGCATAGGCTTTCCCAGGGGAACCTGGAAGCTTGTTTCAGAGCCTGGAATTGAACTAATTCTCTTGAGCCCTGCAGTAGGTCCTTAATCACAAAATCATTCCCCACTGCCCCCAAAGGGACTAAATGTAATAACTTGTATCATTTAAGGGGTTTTTCATTTTTAACGCTTGAGGTTGAGGTTTTGAGGTGAACTTTGCTAAAGAGTTACCTGTCATGGTGTAAAACCGCTCTTTGCAAAGGTGGGAGGGGGGAAGTCGCAGTTCTGCTCTGGCATATGCAGGGATGGATCAGGTCCTGCTGGGCCCTTCAGTGGGCTCGAGTTGTGAGTGGGGAGCTGGCACCTTGTGCACATAAACCCTAATCCTTCTGTTGTAAGGAAGGTGCTAAAACTAAATATTGTAAAAGAATAAAGAATGATGGGAATGCAACTGCACTGAAAACCAGAAATGAGGTGTGCAAAAATGTGAAAAGGGGTGTTATGTTGCTGTTCTAGAAGTCAATTTGAATGTGCGACTTCACATGGGAAGAGAAAATTTAAGGGGGCTAACCCAGGCAAAACCAGTTTACATCTGCATTTTGGATACAACTGGGGCATTTCTGTGGATGTCTACAAGTGAATTAGGCTTAAGTTAGTAGCCTTACTGGTATGAAGTCAGAGAAAAATAAAACTCAAAAGTTCTAAACTCAGCATGCCTGTGCACAAAAGAAATCGGGTTTAAAACTTTACTCATTTCAATACAGGAAAAAAAACCAAACAAATCCTGCATCAACCACCACAAAACAAACTAAACCCCGAAACACAGAATCCCCATCATTGTAGAACACTGTCAACGAAATTAGTTTTTAATTTATTTTCCTGAGGAATCTTTTGAGTAGTTTAGATACTTCTTTCATTGACTCTTTGAAGTGGTCTTAAACTTTATTACAGATGAATAAAAATACTCATTTCAGCTTTGGGGTATCTGTGTGAGGTATGCTCAATTTTAAACTGGTTAAAAAGGCCAATGGATGGACCTTAACAAATGTTCACAGTAGGGGGGAGCATGCAAGAACAGAGTGATGATATGCAGCACTATGTAGCTAAGTAAAGGAAAAAAAACAAAGACCCTCAAACATATAAGTCCTACCGCACCTTAAAAGAACAGATACCCCTTCCCTTAGAGAAGCGGTTGTGGGGTGTAGGGGAGCCTGTTGCTCTCTCTCTGTCACCATGCTGCAGCAGTGTCCCAGCACCAGTGGGGTGCATCTCCTCATGGTGGGAGCACAGCCTCCAGTGCATATTTGTGCACACACAGACACCCACACCCAGAGTTAGGCCGCTGGTGTGAGAAGTGAGGGAGGGACATTGAATTCCTGCTCAGGTGCTTGTTTAAATCACTATTGAGTTTCTGGAGGTGCCTCTTCCCCTCAGAGGTTGCTACCAGCTGTGTGCAGAGGGTAGGGCTGTGTGAAACAGACAGCTTGCTGAGGCCAGGGCTGGAGAAGGCTGAAATTTTACCAGTGTTCTGCTTCTTGGTCTTCAAAACTTCATATTACACCTGAGGATGGGAATAAATACGAAGCGTGGCTGATGTCAGAGGCCTGCAGGAGGTGTCTTGCGGACACCAAGTTGCTCTTGACGCAGCCTTTGATCAAGCTGCTGTTTATTTCCCAAACTGTTTAGTTGTGCAGTAGTCACTTGAGGCCTACGTCGTGTTTTACAAAGAAGAAAATCTATCGGATGAGATTGTAACCAGAATCCTGCTCCAGTGATCAAGCAGAAAAAGGAAAGATAACTTTCATCTGTAGTTAAGGCTGACATATGGCCCGGAGTGCTTGAATTATTGAATGCTTTTCATATCGCCAGTACTACCGTTGATTTAGATGCCCTCGGGGCTCGTGTGGTAATATATTTTAAAGGCACTGTATTTTTCATCTTGCACCCTTACATCTTTAGCTGGATTTACTTTTCTGACAGCAAACTTGGATTTAAAGTATTTTTTAGACAAACATCAGCACTATTCTGACCTGGTTTTGAACTTAAATGTTCCATCTGGAATAAATTAAAACATTGCTGTTGAGCTGTAGTTCTGCAGAGGCCTGGCTGAGTTTGAGCAACCAAGGCAAGAGAAAGTGAATTCTTCATTTTAAATGTGTATTTTGTGGCACGTAACTTTGTTTTTTTGCAGTGTGCCAACATCATAGCTGTGTTTCAGTCTGACGCTTTCCCTTGTGCCACACACCAAAGGTACCAAGGCCGCGAGACCGGCGGCTCTGCTCTGCCTTGCTGGCCAGAGCTGCTGAGGGGGGAAAATGGCACTCACTGCCAGTTCTGCACAAGGAGCCTGGGAGCTGAACACAAACCGTGGAGGGCAAAGAGGCCTCTGAAGCCTTCTGCCTGAAGAGATCAAAGTGCTGCAGAGCCCAGTAGCTGCTGCAGCCCACCCAAGGAGGAGAAAACAGTGCCATGGCCAAGGTGAGGGTGGTGTACTCTCTACCCACAGCAGACCAGAGAGGAAAGTGCTCTGCTCCCTTTCCCTCTGTTTTCCTTTATCCTGTTGCTTCACCAGCTGGCATCTAGTGATGGACAGGGGTAGGATTATGCCAGGGCAGGCAGCTCCACTTGGCTGGGCTGCCTGCTGCTGCAGTGTGTCAGCCAGAGGGCCCTGCTGCAGGTAAGAGCTTTTTCATGTTACTTTTGTCCAAACTAATCTGTAAACTACAAAAGCAGGGTTAAATTAATTCACTTTTTTGCGTGTGTGTGCATATTCTTAAAAAAATGAGTGTAAAACCTGGGCACAGTGGGCTTGGCTGTTTCTGTGCCTTGCAGTGCCCAGGTGTGGTGTGAATCCTGGGTGGGCTGTGGGGAAACCTGTCTGCTCAGTCTCCCTCGAGTGCTCAGGTAACCTATGGGATGGAGAAAGAAAAGTTATTTGTTTATGAAGGTGATTTCTAGTGTTCTCCAAATGCAAAGCATGAGCAGGGAGGCTGGGAATTATGTGGTACAGTGGCCAGTAAACTTTGGTCTTTGCAACAGGTGTGTTGAAAAATACAAATATTGGTTGGCTTGTTAAATGCTGAGTGAGTGCTGTTGCTTTAGTGTCTGTGTGCATGAGAATGAAAGCTTGATAATTAACTATTTTAATGTTTTTAGGTACAATTTCTTTTAAGCATTTTCTAATTCTGTATTCTTTCTCAAACTGTTTTTTCATGGTTACCTGTGATACTTAAGGTTGGGCATACACAAATATTTTGATATGTTTTTAGTTTGCCTTTTTGTTCCAATGAGTTTTGTTAAAGATAACAGTGCTGTGGAAGTACCTGGCAAGATGATGTTTCCTTTGTGATAATGTTATTTACATGGTGCTTGGTTTTCCTTGGTTTGTGGGCTGTGTGAGCCTAAGGCCCTTATCCTTTCTTTTGTGCTCATTTGTGTGTTGTAAACTTTCTGATGCTCTTTATAAAAGTACATATTTTATTTGGTATTTTCCTCTTTGGTACTTTTGGGGATGTAAGTGGAGCATGTACAGGGAAGAAAATTGCTGTTCTCAGGTCTGTTATGAATTAAATGATGTACAGTATTGGCTTGACTATTTAAGCTACTTCAATGTCTTAATTCTCACAGAAGGAATATTAAGAAGTTGCTAATAGTTCAGAAATGCTTACGGACCCATTCTGGCATCCTCTAATAATAATTTCTGATTTCCTGGGTAAATCTTAGACTCGAGTGTCAGTAACCGAGAACTGTTGAGTTCCGATTGACTTAAGGTACATAACCTGTGTTCAGTGCTGAGTTTATGTGTATTTGGTCTACATCAACAACATGAAAGCTCTGATGTCAAATATTTAGAAGATGCTGAAATGAGGCTCCAGGTCAATCCTATTCCTGATGTGTACTATGATTATGCCATATTCCTTAGTTATGGTTGTCCACTGTTGTGTTTGATTATTGTTCACTTATTTGTGCAGGATATTTATCTCAGTATGTCTGGGGTGTTTTAAAATCAAAGCCACCTTACATAAGAAAGGCAGGTGGTGTTGCAGAAGTCGGAAAGCTCCTCATATATAAAAGTCAACAACAGACTCTAATCCTGTAAGGCTGTGTTAAGCCTGAGAGCTAAGACACCACAAAAATCACAACGCTCTTCCTGAACTTTCTTGCCTCTCACAGTTTTTCCCTCTAATTTCACACAAACCATGTAAAAAGTGTCTATAACGGGGTTTGGTTTGTATGAGGATTTTTTTGAACACCCAATCTGGTATGCTGACAATGGGTACCCCAAATCCTTGGATTCTAGATGCTGGGTGGTAACTGAAGGCACTCCCTTAGTTATACTCCTTAGAGTAAAAAAAAACCAAAACCAAAACAAAACAAAAAAACCCAAAACACACAACACCAATGGTAATTAAAATTGATGCATTGCTGTTTATCAAATAGATAGTCACTCAACTAGAAAGGCAGTGTGTCTTTATTTAAATGCGCCATCTTGTAATTGGAGAGCATACCATACTACACATGGGTGTTGGGGACACCTCATGGTGGACCGTACACCTTCAACTCAGACATGTCCTAATGCCTGAATGCTTTTTGTGCTGCATCCATAAAGCTTTGTGAAGATTCCCTAGGTGTGAAAAGCAAACAGAAGCATCACTGGATTTCTTTACTGTATATTGCTTTATTTTCAGTAGCCATTTCCTAGGCGGTTTGGTGTAAACCAGCTGTGGAACCATCTAGTCACATCTGCATGGTCTACTCTCTGACTTTTGGAGGGACAAGTACTAGATTGTGTAATTCCTGTAAACTAATGAGATGCTCTGAAGCAGGACAGGTAATGCAAATGGGATGAATGGAAGCAGAAACTCTTCTTGGAAATGGATCTGCTGCCTCTGGTGAGCTACACTGAAATTGCAGATAAGTTGTTTCTTGTGGAAGCTGTGAGGTTTCAATCCTCTTCATCTTTTGCTGTAAGCATTTAGGCCTTGGGTTAAATCTTACCGAAATTTCTGCTGCTGACAACTGGATGGAAAAGTCAGATACAGAGACAGGCTGTGGGCAGGATTCATTGGTTTGTCAAGCCAAGCACAGCCTGTGCACTGTAGATTGAGCACTTCTAAGTGATAGGAACCCTTTTTCTGGCAAAGCTTTCCAACAGCGAAGCAGTAAGGAAGTAAATAACAAAGATTTTGTTTCTGTCTGACTCGGTTGGCTGAGTGGACTCAATCAGGAAACACAGCCACGGGCAAGAGTTGGCTCTTGCTGCACATCTGGGTACAAAGAAAGCAAGTTGTTTCAGATGGGAGATGGTGCTTTGGAGCTGCAGATGGAAGACTTAGTGCTGCGGTGAAAGAAATAAATACAATCCTTGCATGGCTTATGCAGGATTCTCCCATTAGCAGAAGGGAGAACAGTTTTATTGGTGCTGGGTTTGGAGAAAAAATACTAGAGTTGCCTGGTTTGAGTCCATATTTTATGGAGGATTTGGAGATACATTGGGAGCCTATTAGAGACCAGAGAAATGAGCTGTGGCTGTAAAAACAAGCCTCATGCTGTTAAATTTTAAGAGATTGATTTTTTTCACAAAAAGATGATTGGATGTGATATGAGCGTTGAGGTACCTCAGCAGAGGAGAGACATACAGTAACTGGGAAGCTTTTTACCCTTGCTGACATGGGTGTAATGTGCCTCAGGCTCCAGGGTTTACCCATGGAATCTACAACTCTTTTTGTTGGGTTTTTTTTTTTTTTGATTGGGTTTTTTTTTTTTGGTTGTTTTTCTTTTTATTTATTTGTTTGGGGGGGTTGTTGGGTTTTGTTTTTTTTTCTCTTTTTTCCTTCTGTCTTTGCTGAAACCATTGCTGATACCTTGTTTTTTTCTGATGCTTTTCCTACCTTTTAGAGCTCCAAGGGGTTAAATGCTTTAGAGAAGTCATCTGGATGAATGGACAGAGCAGATAATCTAACGATCCTGGGATGCTGGGCGAGGTGGTTATTAATTACTTCTGTGGCTGGTTAGAAGTCGCAGCTACTGCCTACGGCTCCCACCTTTCCTATTGGGGTTGTCACACCTCTCCTGAGCTTGCCAGACAGCTCTTTCAGTGTCTTTGTTTTGTCCAGCGCTGAGCCTTTCCTTCAGAGTGATGCCACATGCCTTGAGTCCTAAAGCTATGACGTAAGGGGTGAGGGAAGGGAAAAATAGCCCTTTCCACACCAAACTCTGCTCCGTCGCTTTTGAAGTTGTTCACCCACAAATGTAGCTCTCTGGCTGACAGAGCAGCAGCTATGTGGGAAGGGGCTATGAGGGTTGGGAAAGCTGTGGCTTTTAAGGGGAGTGGGAGATGCGAGTGGCTCCTCAGGACAAATGGGAAGCTTGAGGGTTGTGTTGCAAGTTTTTGATGGGCATTCTCGGGCTGGAGCAGCACCTGCGTGAGCTCAGCTTTACTTCAGGGGTTTGGGAAACCCCAGAGATGCTGAGTTGCTTCATCTGTTGCTGGTGGGGACAGAAACCTGCAGGAAACCCAGAGCCCACCCGTATCCCCTGGCAGCTGCCCGTGGGAGCGCTGGCTCCGCGGGTGCAGCCGCGAGGAAGGGAAGTCCCCTTGCAGCTGGGCAGAAGGGCGAGGCCCT
>JAAGNO010029611.1:0-15525 GCA_033439905.1 Ceryle rudis
CTTATCTGTTTCCCTGAAAAAAAAAAAACAAAAAAAACCAAAAAAAAACACCAAACCAAAAGCAAACTAACTCAACAAACCAAAAAAAAAAAAAACAAAAAACCCAAAACCAAACCCCACCAAAAACAAACCACCCTCACGAAAAAAGATGAAAATACAGGCCAAATTCTGAATTTTATTTTTCATGTTATAACTGCATTGAAGAGCAATAATTGACAAGACCCAGAGTATCAAATGCTGTAAAAGCATGATGTAAGATGTAGCTCCTTAATGAATTTAACTATTAGTCCAAATGGAAAAAACCAGACATAACGGATAAAAGAAAAAAAGAATTACATAAGCTAAAGGCCTAGAAAGGTCTCCAGTTGTCATGTTAGTGTTCCGCTTTACTGCTCAGTTATTACGCTGGTGTGCTTAATTTTTTCAATGAGCTTTGATGAGACATTCATTTGAAGGACAAAAAAGCTTGACGATAAATTAAGAATCAAAACATTTGTTAAACAGCCACTTTAGATTTTGCTTTATTTTCCTGCTCTTCCCCTTCCAAAGTATTCTAAAATGACTGCATAGCCTGCAGTAGTTCCACAGGGAAGACTTGGTCTGAAAACTTACCCAATCTCTGACCACAGTAATAGGTTTGCACACATACAGACACAGGTTGCAAAGTCTGAGAGGCACTCCAGTGACACCAGGGGCACTTGCGTAAAAGGAAGAAAAGACTGTGTGCTAGTAAGGCAAAACTAAGGGCTATGAAAAAAAATAGCTGCCACTTATTCGTCTTGGAAAAGCTTTCTCTTTCTCTTAAAATAACATTTATGGCAATTAGCATTTTATTTCTTTTAAGGACTATTATTTTTCTTTTTTTATTTTACTCTTCATGTTTCTTCCCTTTCAACATGGCCATCATGACAGTATGTGTAAGTGTGCTCAGAAGACATTTTCAGTGGGAAACACCAGGCAATATCAACATGTGAAACAGAATGCATCTTGGTGTAGTACAAGTAGTAAGCAGACAAAACAGCACCCTCAGGTGCTGAAGATGAATCATATGAATTCCTGCTTTTTACACATTTACTTATATGCATGTTACCTCATCTTTATAGAGTCATTTTGATATTTATTTCCAGAAAATTCTTAGAGCTTGACCTACAAGACACAATATAGGAAAAATTAAGCTGTATAGGACCTTTAAGAAATCAAATGTTGGGACTGATGTAAAGAATGATTCTCTAGATAGCAAGCACCAGAGTAAAACTACAACAAAACGATTCAGACTGTAAGAACTCTTACAGATGGCATGAAGACAATTTTGACATGTAATCCAACATAGCATAAAACTAAATGAGATCTGTGGGACTTGGAAATTGTAGTTCCATATGGCTGCTGGTACACTGAACCACCAGAGATTACTACCAAGTTTGTCAAGCTGCTTAAAATAAAAAAGTATTTTCTAAACAAGTAGGTTACAACAACTTTTTGGAAAGGTGAAGAGCCTAGCAAAACAGTTGAAATTGAATCAGTTTAATATTTTTTGTGCTACAAAGAATACATGATTGACAATTTTATATATCTATGTCATTAAAAGATTACGTAGAAACCGATAAAAATATAGGAATAACATAAAATGAGTGTTGTGCATCAACATTATATAAATAGGCTGAAAGGAGCAAGAAATGTTAAAATTAGCACACTAAAACATTCATGTGTTTTATACAGTGAAAAACTGTGGTCACCTATTTCCTTATAAAAGCATTCCATAGTTAAACATGTAGATTAATTTTCCACAAGAGGGACTACTATCAGGTAGTGGTAACAAAAAGCATTTAACAACATTTACTTGATCAGTAAATAGGCCTTAAAATAGCAATAGCAACAAAAGGAGAGGTGATTTGACAATGCCTGCGTTGCCCATTACTTACGGGACCAAAGAAATAACGCAAGAACATACTTCTGACAGCACTAACAGCAGAAAATATTTCAGGCGACCACTTTTCTCTAGAAGATGTAAGTAGATGACAGGGTTATAAAGTCTGTTGTGAGAACAGCAGATGGAAAACTGCTATTTTTTTAAGTGCATTCTAGAGTATGTGTTAAATGAAAAGCAGCAGGTCACCAACAAAATGTGCAAACAAAACCCAGCCAAGTGATTCCATCTGACCTACACAGTGAAAATTCACAGTGAATTTGTCATATCCAAGCACCATTTGCTAAATCAGCATTAGAATTTCCTACATTCTATCCTTCCTTTCTTACTTTGTCTAAATAGACCATTCCACAGTATTTGTATTCATCTAACTGAATAGTGTAGAAGTTTAAATATATAATCTTGACTCCTATTTACATCAGTATCATATTGATAGGAAGTATTATTTTAGAATTATCATATTGATGAAAACAATATGCTTATGTTTACAAACTGTAACTAGTATCTTCTGCTCACTTCAAAGTATTCATGATCTAGTCCTGTTACCTTTGAGTGTATTTACAACTTGTTTTATATTGTAGCTGTTGTTACTATCTAAACAAACACATTTTCACTAGTAAATATTATTTATTGATTAATTTCTTGGCCATCTCTAGAAACTTATCAACAGTAACTTTATTTTTATGCTTTTAAAAGTCTTTCATTTACTAGATTTGAAGCATATAAAAATGCTTTCTATACCTGGTCTCACCCAAGCATTTTAAAAGACAGATACACAAACTTTATAGAGGAGGTGCCGGAACTTAACTGTCTTGACTTCCACCACTGCAAAACAAAAATGTCATTACACAACTCATTTTCTTTCAACATTCACATTCTTTCAACACAACATTTTCTTTCATTTTGCTTTTTTAACTACAGGCTGAAATAACAGGAATATGGTCTAAAATTATGTGATCTAAAATATACACTGGCTATAAAGTACCATTTTCCCGACAATACAGCATTTTCAGAAATTGTAATTTGGGTGCATTTATACAAACAGTAACTAAAAATTCATTCGTCTCGGGCCAACAGCTGGAAAAATGCACGAAAGACATGAGTAAAGAAACTGTGGAATGAAACTCCTCCTAACTGAGGACCACAGCCCTCAACTCCAAACCACGCAAATATGCATTCAGAAGAACAGTCAGAAAAAAAATATGAGTCACATAAATCATCCACCACCAGCTATGTCCCCAAATAGCCATCATATTTCACACCTCTGTTGGCTTTCCCAAACGGAGCTGATCTGCAGCTCTGAGACCATCAGAGTCTGTACGAAGTAAGGTTTTAAGGCCTTATACATAGGATATGAGGAAAATACTCTCATCACATTATTTAGGCACTTCATTTGACTAGTCAATCTCTCTACGCTCCTGCAGTATTCATGACAACAAAATCATCTAGAGAGAAAGCCTGACTCAAATTCTTAATCACTCATTCAGATCCTCTCTCTGTCTTCCACTCTGGCTATAAAGCAAGTCTGTGAAAACTACTTGGCTAACTTAAAAGCAAACACCTAGGCAGTAGAAGTACTTTCAAAATGTCCACCCAAGATTTTCTACATAAAGGGCAACCAGCACCTCAGGTGATAGTATTTGAATACAGACAAAGAAAGGTGATGTAAAAAGCTATGTTCAGATAAAATGTAAAACATAGCAGGAATATTGAAGAACAAAAGAACTCATAAAATATATATGTACAAGGATAAATTTTCTTTAGTATTACAAATCTAGACACATACTGAACACCTTGTATTTGATGTCATGATAAACTGTAAGAACATGGAAATGAAAAGCAGCATAACTGCAACAATTAAGCAATGCTTTATTATTTACTTCCAGAAATGCAATCCCAACTGTACTACATGAACCAATATGATTGCTGTTATTATAATTAATCAACCAAAATCAGCAGATTCAGTCTCGATTCCACAGTCTCTGTTAAATGCTCCTCCAGCATGAAGAAGATCACACTGCTATTCTAATTTGCCTCCAAAACCAAAGCAAAACAAAACACACCACCAAGTAAAATCTTGCTAAGAATGTGCTAAATTGCTAGGAAACATTTTATCATATATGAGAAAAAGCGTGGGGAAAAACAAGTGAGGAAGTAGAACATGCATATCTTTGACTACTCAGAGTAGCAAACCACAAAATTCATGGCTTGAATAATTCAGAAGTTACTGGTAACAAATATAATTCATTAAAACACACAATTATAAATGTAAGTTTTAAGCTATAATTTAAATTCTTGGCTACAACTGTTAGTCCTACATGGCAAGAATAGAGGTGGTAGACTAGTGATCGGTTCATTTAGTGTTCCTGTAAGATGTTCTTTACATTCAAGTCTTGCTGCAGGGCAAGGAACCAAACAGACATGGGATGAATACCGATTGCCAATGTGACAGAGCAGATATATACTGAACTACAAAGATCATTATGTATTGGATGGTGATTACCAGCCTGCCGAGCCTGATGTCACTTATCTGTTGCATTATGAATAGTACTCTGATCAGGAAAAGTGTTGGCAATTTGCTGAATTACTTTTTATTGAGAAACTGTCAAGCCTGCTATTTAGAACTATAAATTCCGATTGCTTCTCAACTATTACTTCTGTTCCCATCTCAAGAACAATGACTAGCACACAAGGGTCAAGAAATGCAATAAGCAAGAGCCAGATTTATTTCTTTTTCTTAATTATGTTTTAAAAAGACAAACCCTGAATGCCAGAGCCCATTCTCCCAGGCCTAAACTTTTTTTTTTTTTAATCATATTTTCAATTAATGTTTCAGACTGGGTAGTATCTCCTCTGCTCCTCTCCAGGCTCCCTGTCACAGAGATGACAGTCTATTTTCTTTGGTACACACTCAACTTTGAATGTTGAACTTGACAGGCTTCAGCCACCTTGTGTCCTCTGTTAAAACCTCAAAGTGGGTAGAGGGAAAATATCACTGGGAAAAAGAGGTGAGAGAATGATTTCTCATTTTAGTTCTTTAGTGCAGTGTTAGGCACGTTTCCTGAAGAGAACAACATTTAAAGCACAAAACAAGAAGTTGCCTTGAGACAAGCTCTAGCTACTCGTTAAAATATTACGTGAAAATAGCTCTTGCAGTTGGATACAAACATATCCTTAGTATCTCATCCAGTATCAGGGATGACAAACCACTAAGAGAAATAGGCATGAACAGAGGAACATCTGGAAAAAACAAACAAAAAACCCCCACCCTACAAACTAGCTTATCAGCAAAAAATATCCAGTCTGCACTTAACTAGTTTCTTGGAAATCTCTAATTCTATTATGAAAACGGGAAAAACACAGTCCATTTCTTCTTATGACATGAAGAGGAACTTAAAGGAAAGATTGTATCAGTCTCTGCAATTTGGAGCTGAATAATGACTTTATAGAAAAAGATTGTCAAGAATATAAAATAAAGATAGTTTGTTTCCGGTATTTATGTGGACCTTTAACTGGTACCTAGCTATTTAAATGTAAAGAGTTCTCATATAGTTAAAACTCCCCAATACAACTAAATTAGAAATATACTGATAGTAAGCACTGATTCTATTAAAAAATAAAATAAAAATTGCCTTTCACTGATTCTTTTATCAAAAAATAGTGTGGCCAGCAGGACTAGGGATGTGATCATCCCCCCGTACTCAGAATCAGTGAGGCTGCAGCTTGAATACTGTGCTTAGATTTGGGCTTTACAAGAACGACATTGAGGTGTCCAAAGAAGGGCAACAAAGTTGGTGAACGGTCTAGAGAACAAGTCTTATGAAAAGCAGCTGAGGGAACTGGGATTGTTTAGCCTGGAGAAAAGGAAGCGCCGGGGAGACATTCTTGCCCTCTACAACTACCTGAAAGGAGGCTGTAGAGAGGTGGGGGGTGCCAGTCTCTTCTCACAAGTAATAAGTGATAAAAGACAAAAGGAAACAGCCACAAGTTTCACCAGGCGAAGTTTAGATCAGATATTAGGAAAAAATTCTTCAAAGGGGTTATCAAGCCTAGGAACAGGCTACCCAGGGAAGTGGTAGTCACCAACCCAGAAGTATGTAAAAGACATGTAGACATGGCACTTAGGGACATAGTTTAATAGTAGACTTGGCACTGTTAGGTTTATAGTTGGACTCGATCTTCAAGGAAACGATTCTATATTCTATGACAAGAACTCCGTAACTTCTTTATACCATCATGCAGGCCACAATAATCATACAGACAGTGATAAAATATTGAAGCACCAGACAGCAATAATAATAAAAAAGACTAAGTAGTTACTTTGCCTAAAAGAAAGTTATCAATTTTGAAGCTAATTCAAATTTGTCTTTATAAATTTACAGTGTACACATTTTATTATATACAAGTTACCCAATATGGAAAGAGCATATCACTCTTCAGTGAGATAAGTGTTAAATGATAAACTGCTTCAGTGCTGACATGATACATAAATATGCAGTATCCATCAATCCATAAATTGGAAAAGAGTTAATGTAAAAGCTGTGAATAAGAGCTTTATGAAAGGTCCTTTTACTTCTCCAATTATTAATATTGTGCTATGCTACATGAACATAGACATTTCTGTCTCTGCAGATATACAATGCAGTGCAGATTGTAATTCTACTTGTAGAATACCGAGTGATAAATTTTCACTGAAATGAACAGGGATACTTACACAAAAGATTCACATGAATGTTAGCAAGGGTCACTTTTCTGTAACTCTGTGACCAGATGTATCTTTTGGAAGGGATAACTGAAGTAGTTGCTACCAACAATATCAAGATTCTTCACCTTCTCCTCAGCTACCAAAGCAGTTAATTATTATCAATAGTTCATAATGAATATGAATATTCAGTTATGGAACACTGTTACCAACCTATTAGCCATAGAAAGAAAAATCTTTAACTTGTTCATGAAACTTGAGTACAACTAGTTATATTCAAAACAATGACTCATTTATTCCCCCCACCTCACCTTTCTCCCAAGCTCTTGAACCAGATCCTCCACTGTAACCAAAAAGTAAATAAGAGAAGGTGAGAAAAATAAATCTAGTTTTGGTTCCGAGTTGTTTGTCCCTAGTAGCTAAGGCCTTTAGGCATGTTAAACATGCTTGTTCAAATTCACACATTGTATGAGGAAGTGACAAGCAGTGTGAACAAGGCAAAGGCAGTGGATGTTGTATACATGAACTTTTTCAAAGTCTTTGACACATCCTCCATTATCACCAAATTGGTGACATACCAGCTAGGTAAGTAGACAACAAGGTTGAAAATTGTCTGGACTGGAATGCTCAAAGTGTCAGGCCCAAAGTTCAGCCAGCAGACAGTAACAACTGGCTTCCCTCGGAGACCTGTTTTAATGTCTTCATTAACAATCTGGATGAGTTCACAGAGGGCATTCGAAGCAAGCGTGGATGACCACAAACTACGGGGAGTGGTTAATACTTCGGTGGAATGCCTGCTACTGAGAGGAACCAAAGGATTCAGGAAAAATGTGATGACAAGAATCTTAATGTTTAACAAACACAAATGAAATTTTTTTATCTAGAATGTAGTAAACTCCATGCAGCAATATAGCTGGGGACTGACTGGGAAGTAGCTCTGCAGAAAAGAAGCGGGGGGCCTGATGGATGCTAAACTGAACATAGAATCATAGAATTGTTTATGTTAGAAGAGAACTTGCAAATCATTAAGTCCAACCGTTCACCCAGCACTGCCAGGTCACCACTAAACCATGTCCTTCAGCACCACATCTCCATGGCTTTGAAACCCCTACAGGGATGGGGACTTCACCACTGCCCTGAGCAGTCTGGGCCAGGCCTTGGCAACCCTTGCAGAAATATAAGTAAGAAACACAGCGAAGAAAGCCAACTACATTCCAGGCTGTTAGTAAGAGTGTAGCTAGCAGGTCTAGGGAAGGTTTCCCCTCCCATTCTATTTGCCACTTGTGAGACTGCATCTGGCTGGAGTACTATGTCCAGTTTTGGGGTTTGCGTATAAGACATTCTGGAGTGAGTTCAGTGGAGGGCCTTCAGGATGTTCATGAAGACAACTACCTGGTAGGAGGAGGCAAAGATGACAGAGATGAAGTCTTCTTGGAGTTCAAACAATAAGACAAGAGGTACAAAGCTACAGACACAAGCTGGAACAGTGGAAATTCCTTTCTTCTCCCCCTCAGTTTTTCAAATAAGAGTGGTTAGATAGTGGAATAGTCACACAAAGAGGTTATGGAATCTCCATTCTTGAAGGTGTTCAAAACTAAGCTGAACAATTTTTCTGAGCAACCTGATCTGATCAGATCTGCTCTGAGCAAGGGGTTAGAACAGATGGAGGTCCCTTCAAATTTAAAATATACTACAAATCTCAAATTCTGTATAAATATTCTTGTAATTGATTCTACAAACATTGAAACTCTTCACAGAATCCCAACCATAAGTATCACTGCTGGCTGCAAGTACCTTGTGCTTTCATACTGTAAGTTTTATCCACTTCTGAGGGAGAGCAGCCAATTGAATACCAAGCAATAAACTCTCCCAAGGACTCACAGGTCTCTAACCTCAAACTGGGGTAATTCCCAAATGAAACCCTACAGACTGAAATGAATTCTAGCCCTTGTAAAATGAAATTTAATTTCTAACAACTCTACTACCACATGTCTCTACAGACTCCTAAATGGTTTGGTTTATTTCCGCCCCCCCCCCCCCCCCCCCAATTTCAAAGCCTAACAAAATGAATGCAAAATTATATATAAGTCCAGTAATCTTCTGTATAAGGAAGACACTGAGTCTGAATCTAAGGAATGACCTGATGTGAGCTGTGAATATCTAAACCACAATGATGGAATTTTATAGTAACAAAGAAAGTGTGAATTTAGCAGAAAGGGATTGTTGCCAGAGAAACAGAGATAAGCAAGGACGGTGTTGCCATAGCAGCTGGGTGACATCAGAGTTTTCCTATTCAGTGCACTGGGTGATAATGAAGTGGCAAAATAGCAGCTTTTCTATCTGCCTGCTACCCGGAGGTGGGCAGAACCCCATGTTTGATTGTTTCACACTTAAGACATGTCTAATTAGGAGGTTTACAGGTTTCTTGACATCACTGTGTTAGATCCTCTAATATCAATCTCTTGTGTGGGAGTCCAAAGAGAGGCACATTCACTCCAAAACAACAGAACAGCTCTTTCTCTGTCCCTTGGGAGTAAAACAGTCTAAAAGAGAACGAGGACAATCAAGGAAAAGATAGAAATATGTTCCGTCGCACAGCACTGTGCCTCTCAGGCATCATCAAGCCACAGCTGATCAGCCAGCTGCACAATGACATTTAGTACAGGATAAAATAAATTAGGTTATAACTCTTGCCAAATTAATGCTTATTTTTAAGCTTCTGCATCTTCCAAGGATGTGTCTCCCTGGCCTACCTTACACCACAGTGTAAAGTCCTTTAAAGACAGTTACTTTCAACTTAATTTTTTAACCTTGAAAAACATCTGTGTTTAATGAATAAGACATCCTCTGTATTAAAGGGTAGGGAAGTAAATGGAAAAGAATGAGTGATAATACAAATACAGAAGGAATGAGAAAAAACTTCATAAAAACCTACAGGAAAAAAAAAGGTATAAAAAACAAGCAATATTTCCCATTCAAATTACAAACACATCCCCAACTAGGGGCTTATATTAGTTTTGTCTGTACCAAAAACTGAAGAAGTTGTGGTTTCATAGCTGTTGCAAAGAAACCCACAATGTGACTTAACATTTGCTCTACAAGAGGGACTATTATATCTTTAATAAAGGCCCCAACCTTCAATTCACCTAAGCCTGGCATATCATTCCTATTTATTAAGCACAAAACAATTATCAAGGTCTGGACTTAACACACTGATAAATTGAGAGCTTTGTGAAATGAAATGTTTGAGTGTGCGACTATCTTCTGTGTCTACCCCGCAGTACCAGTCTACCTGAATTAGCTTTAGACTGGGTTGCTTACACACTAGTAGCAAACTGGCTACAGGATCAGTCAACTCAGTGAAAGCTGCAAAAATCTATCAAGAAGGTGAATAAATACTCAACTCAGAGTGAATTTCTGGATGCAATACTTACAGATGGACAAACAGATAAGATATACACACCCACAAGGTAGCTAGCCTGGACAGACCTAGATTACATTGTGGTTCTAGCAATGTCTCCACCATAGATATACAAATAAGAGAGAGGCCAGGCATGAAAAAAAATCTGTTTTGACAGGATGAACAAAAGAGAAAGTCTCATACAAGTGAAGCAAAGTTCTTAGTAAAGCAAGGAACAAGATAAAGGTTTCCTATTGCTGACACTGTTCTCTATTATTTAGATTGTGATAATACCTGGCATTATCTAAACTTCTGAAATTTTTAATATGTTTGTTTTATATGAAGTTGTATAAATGCAGCTGAATTTTAATAATGTCTTGGTATTTGCAACAGCCAAGAGGGGAGAAGGAATGATACAGAAGGAAAAGTAACTGACAAGTTTTGACTTCTGATCTTTGATGTCACAGTTCTGTCTGTTGAGGAAGTAATTATCTGCAGCCAGAACTGAATTTTATTCTCAATACAAAGATGACAGTCCCAGTGGATGCGACATGAATATCTAATGCAAAGTCCATCTATCAGGATATTGGCTTATGGCAGAAGGACTATCTGGGGGCAAGACCCTCCTTGGTTCTGACTACTCTGCGATGAAAGTATTTTGCCATTTCAACTATGTAATAAAGGCAGAATTATTATCTCCCTTATAAAACCACAAACAAGGACAAAAGGGCTTTGCAATATAAGAAGTTCGAAGCATCACAACCAAGGCAGTTTCAGTTTAGACAACTCATCCCAAATTCACTCCTCAACATGCTTGTGTATTTAAAAACAGAAAATAATAAGTTGCCTTTATGGAACAAGAAAGGAAACAGTACCCCTATTTGTGCAGTCTCATTATTTAAAATACAATTTGGGAAGACAAAGAAATAGCTTAGCAGAGATAAATATTACTCAACACTAGGATTGGCTATAAACCAATTATAACAGCAAACTATTTTCAAGCACTCATCTGTCAGCATCAACAAATCAGTATGCTAATATATATCTATATATATCTGCAGTACATGTATTGAGATACAGTTCCTGAGCTCCATTCTTACCATTTCAGTTCTGGTAAAGGATGAGCTTGGATTGCTCTGTGCTGCAGCTTCTAAGGGCAAGAGCAAGGAGACATCTTCAATATTCTATGTCTGCTTTTGTAGGATACTGTAACCACTTAATCGTGTCACAGGTGTTTAGTAATCACTTAAACTAATTTTTATTTTTCCCCTTTTTAAGCTCTCTTTGCTGCTACCATGGAGTCACCTCACTGCCAAAGAGCCAGGTCCTGCCAGCACACACGAGCAAGGAACAATGCAAACACTGATATTCTAAGGCCATGCTAAGTCATTAGCCCTTACACTAATGAATTCTGCATGGTGTGGCCTTCCAGACAGTAGCAATTTCAGTTACAAAAAAAAAAAAAAAAATAGTTACAAAACAAACCATAAAATTAATATTGCAAAGAATCAGGTTAATTTTTAGAAAAATCAAATTACCTTCACTTATGTCACTTGATAACAGAAAACTTTTTCCAATATATCATAGAAGCACCCTGAATAGAAGCTTTGATATACACAAGGGCTGGGTACAAACTTTCTAAATCACTGAAGTCCTTTCAAGCAAGAAAATCAGAAATGCATCTGTCTCCAGGATAGCAGTCTTTACAAACAAGGTGAAGAGAGAGAAAAGTAACATCTGATGAACGCTGTATCTAAACACACTTTGCACAAAACACAGCTCAAATGCAAGATATTTTGTCTTGAGAAATAAAGTAAGGACATACATTTGATAGCTCTGCCTTTTCTTCCTCCTACTCCAGAGCCAGTGGAAATACTGTGCTGCTGTCACTACCTGTACACAAAAGAGCCCAATTAGTAAAATAAAGTCGCCGATTTCAGTAGCTAAAAGATACATAGCATACGCAACTATTTCCATGGAAAACCATGCTGAAGATGATTTTCATGTATTCCCTCACACATTGTAGACCAAGCAATTTATTAGGTTGGGAAAACATGAGAATGAGTAGGGGAAAAGGTTTTTCCCCAGGACAGAGCAGCAGAGAAGAAAGGGTAAAATTAGAGGAAGATTACATAAATATAACTCCTCTAGAACAGCATTTCTGCTCAAGATGATGTTTTCACAGAGTTCTGAATATCCACTATTACACAAGTTGCTCTGCAAAGTAGTTATTACTATTAAAAATACAGTAGAAATTATGGTCTATTACAAATTCCCAGTAGAGTCTTTCAGCTCTATCAACAGGCTTCTGGTCAGGGCCCTATAGAGTTTCTTTACTTTGTAAAACAGGTGACACATTGAGCAATTCAGAAAAGATGAAGCCTGGCACTCCCCACCTGCAAACCATCTGTATCTAATTATGACAACAGAAATTAGAATCATTATCAAGAGAGATTGAAGCAACAAAACCTGACTCTTACAATACACTTTGCTCTTTTGGAAATGGAGACAGGCAAGTTACAATGCAGTATAAATGAATGTTTCAGTTACTTCTAATATCTGCAATCAGCTGCATAAGTAATATTTGCCTTGCGGCACAGCAGCTTGAATTTTCTCTGAAATAATACACTATACAGGCTGTCTGAAAACAAAAGTTTCAAAAAACAAGTACCAAGTGAATGGTATCATGATCCCAATAGTAATGTGCACTGAAATGAAAATGCCTGTTTTCTACATGAAAAAAAAATTAAATCTTTAAAAGATAGTAAATGAGATTTCATGCACGATATGAGTCACTCTGCACACTAAACCACTGCGCTTTGACTGATGAAAAGCAGTAAAGTCAAAAAAGCTGTTTCATTTACAGAGTATAGCATTTATAATTCCTTAAGAGAGTTCAAATATATACAAACACATTCAAATATAACCTATAAAGAAGCATAAATACTTCCTCAGTAGATTCACACAGAAATGCTCAATGACATTTTGGCATACTCAAACCTGTTTCTTTCTGCATAGATATTAAAAAGTTCTCCATTGCTTACCTCAAAAAAAAAAAAGTCATCACTCTATAGTATTTCTCTTGCACTCAACACACACACATATATTGCAATATTTCTTTTCTAATAAGAGGAAATATTATTTTCTGATGAGAAGCTCATTTCATTTTTATTAGCTTCTCTAGAAGTAGCAAGTACTTTGAACTTAATCCTTATTCAAATTTTTCTAATAAGGTGCCTAGTCCTTCAAGGAACAAAGAAGTTGACTCAGTTTGAATGAATCAAGATATTTCTAGTAACTTGATTCATGACAATTTATACAAAGATCTTGCTTGAAAGTCAGAAGAGTAGATATTTTGCATTTTCCTTACATCAGAACTAAACTGCGCTTTCTAAAAAGGTGAACAAAATTAAAATGCAGAAAGGCAATACTCATTAAATGGTACACATGTTTAATAATATCCTACACTCACCTTTCACTTTCATTGTGAGAAATCAGACTAGAACACTCTGCACAGTTCTGGAAAATATTTTGCCAAGAAATAGCACTATAGACACTCCAGAGAAAGGCACAGATTTATGAAAAAATATATATAATTTGAGTTAGCTAGAATTCAGTTACAAATAAAATTTAGACCCTTTGTAGAGAGAAGATCAATAGACAATACATAGTAACATTAAGCAATTATTTACTAGTAGAACTGATTAGAAGAATTTTGCTGGGCCCTTTATATTTTGAGTTTCAAATTTGACTCCTGTATTATTTTATTTTTCCAAGAAAGTCACATAATACATATTTTCCTTGTAAAGGAATTAATATCTTTAGGTTATTTGATTTTTTCTATGTACTTTTGTTACTGCAAATACCTGACATAAGATAAAGATGAAATAATGAAGTTTTGCCTTGTGGCTAAAGAAATGGACCTGGACTTCTTAAGATGCCAATTACCATTTCAAAGCTTTTGACCGAGCTGCACTTGTGTATACATAATCAGCAATGCCTACATTCCAATGCCAAGCCTATGAGGCTTCAAAAATTACTATTTGAGAAGACAGTTTAATCATGCTACCTTTCTAAGCATGCTTCCCAGAAGACTATCCTTAATTGACAGCCTGGCTCACAGCTTCTCTTTAAGACCATGTGACAAGCAACATAAAAGTGAATGCTGACAGATACTGTAAAGCAAAGAAAACAAGAGAAAATGAAGTTCCAGTGCCATATCTTTCCCACTGACACTCCACTTTTTGGACAAGTCCTAGGGAATCTCTGTAGTCACAGGCAGGGCAGGCTCTTGTTTTTATCATCAAAATCCTGCAGTAAGACTTCTTAAACTTGAGCAGATGCTATACTGAAATAGTGAGAAGAGCCACCATAACTAGTCTTGCTTTTTTTTGTGGAATATGTTCTTCTCTGTCACGCGATTCTTTCTGATTTGGAGAGCCATCATCTTCTTGTGACTGACCACAACTGCCTGTAGCTATAATCACTATGAATCCATTTGACATCAGGATTTCCTTGATTTGTAGTAACTGATAATGAACAGTTTTATTAGCACTGTTTACACCATTTGACTGCTACTGATATGATACTAATGAAGTCTAATAAAATATGACATACAAATGGAGCTGTTACGCACCAAAACCCCAATGCATAGAACTATATATGCAAGAAATACCATACTTCTTACAAACACAGTTGTACCAAATATGTACTCTGCGATTTAAGAATTACAAGTGAAGAGAGTCAGGTAAAAGTTATTAATTTTTCAGGTTATCAATGTATCAATCAGTTCAGGCTGAATATGGAATTTCTGAGTTAGTGTATGCAATCATTACATGAACAGACAGCTGTTAGGAAATCTATAATGATATCCAAATCCTAAAGGCAAACTCTGAAATTTATCAATTTTGTAGCCCAAAAATAAATGGAGAAGAGTGATGTGCAACCCAGTAGTAACCATGAGAGCCCCTCACATGAAGTGCAGTTAAGTCAGAAAGAATTGTGTATGGAGTAAAAAGAGGTAGTCCAATTACCTTCATTATTTTGCTTTCTCCATACTGTTATGTGACATGTGATCATCGTCAGTATTGATGTCCCTGTATTGTAAATATTACCAAGAATGAAAATGGATTAAAAGTTAAAGATGATATTCAGATTGGTTTTAATTATTATAAAATAACCCCCCCCCCCAAAAAAAACAACCCAGAAACAAAATCTTTCACCATTTAATACCTGCACTGTATTAGAGCATATTACAGAATGGCAGAATGTTAAGGGCTGGAAGGGACCTCGAAAGATCATCTAGTCCAACCCCTCTGCCAGAGCAGGGCCACCTAGAGCAGGTCACACAGCAACGCGTCCAGGCGGGTTTTAAATGTCTCCAGAGAAGGAGACTCCACAACCTCCCTGAGCAGTCTGTTCCAGTGCTCTGTCACCCTCACCATGAAAAAGTTTTTCCTTATGTTTCTGTGGAACCTCTTATGCTCCAGCTTGCACCCG
>JAAGNO010029611.1:18349-31006 GCA_033439905.1 Ceryle rudis
ATCTAAATCTGCTAGGACAGAATATAAAGCACTTCTATAAATGCTAATACTGTAAAAAGCACTTCTATAAATGCTAACAAATACTGCAAAAGTTTTTACATTTAAGGAAGTTATCTGCATGGCTAAACTTCACCCATATTTTACAAAGTTTTCCAGTTCTTCCAGGAATAATATCTTGAATTAGTGGTGTATTTGCAGAATTCTGATAAAGATTACTTCTTTAACAACACTTATTTTCTATAGGTTAACAACCATTGACAACTAAGACCAAAATTAATTTTAAAAACTTTTAAGCAACTGTATAAACAGTTTGCTCACATATATTGAGTGAATGGCTTCTGTACCTTTCACTGTTGGTGATCCCAACTTTAATACATAACTGCATAAATTTCACCTAGCCTGTCCTCATTGTGACCTACTTACAAAATATTTTCCTGGACATTTCCAGTGGCTTTTAACCAAAAACATGCATACCCAGAGCAATCAAAGAACAAACCTGACTCCGAGCATGCCTCCAGATATGGTTGTAATTAAACAAAAAGTGCAGCAGCAAAATATTAATTACACATAATAATACTATCAAGGCATCTAAGGTTTGAACCAGGGTTTGGGGTTTTTTTCATACCAAATTAGTATGGAATAAATAAAGAGTTGATAAAGAGATGGATGTGAAAGGGAACAGAGTATAATATCAAGATAAATTATGTGTTTGGTTTTCTTTAAAAAGCACTTGGAAATAAATTGTACTGCTACATGTAAATATAGCACAAAGGAAAACTTTATTTCTACGAACATTTATCAGATACCAGGTGAGCCCCTGCATATAACTCATAAATTACATCACAAATTTAGTTCTATGAGTAAACCTACAAATTCTGCTGTGTGCTTTAGAAAATACATTCTTTTTGAGAAAGAGCACATATGACACCAAAGCCTACTCTCGTAAATGAAACTCAAACCAGCTAAACCCAAACATGTTAGCAAATTATATCCTATGTTTTAACAATTCAAAATTGTGCAACTGTATCTGTACAAACTTTGGGAATATAATTCCATACTGGCATGTCTTTCCTTTGATGACAAGGCTTTGATTGAGAACTCTTATAGCAAAGACCATTTCCTTGAAGATTAGCTGATATTCAAATCAAATAATATTTTGAAGGAGTGTGGAAAACAGAAGAAATAAATTTATTTTTGTAGAAACAGATGGAGAAAATGTAGAACATTGTTATATTTCATGAAACTGCTGTCTATGTAAGAAATGGAGCACAATTTATTATGTATTCATTCTGCCCATCTGCTAAGTAGATCATCAAGACAATGAATTCAGTTCATTTCCTTCCCTCCCCAGCTAAGCAGTGCAATTATGGCTTTACAACACTTGTACTGATACAACTTCTTCCTTTTATAGTCTTTATTCCAAGTATTTTCTCACTGAACAGCTCTAAAGGCTTTCTTCCCCTCTCTGTTATTTTGTCTTCTACCCTTATCAACTTCTCTTTCATATTTTCAGACTCATACTCTCTCATATGCACCTAAATGCTTATGTTTTTTGCCTTTATTTTCAGTCTCTTTTACTTTGAGGTACACCCCTTAAATGACTTTTCTAGCACTGTTCACATTTAGGCAAGTTTGGCAATATGTACAGAGAATAAAAAAAGAAAGAATAGCTAGCCACATAGTAAAATAAGTAGCAAATACTCTGGAAAACAGAAACAAAACGAGTATAAAAATCTACATAAATATTTGTAAGATGTATTATTTAAAAAATAGTATTATTGGAAACTTTAAATCTCAGTGTTACTTAGATGAATTTTGCTAAGAAAAAAGGGTCAATATTTTTAACTATCCTACAGTCAGATGTTTGGTCCTATATAGACATGGTAAATACAAATTCATTCAAAACCATCAGTGAAACTCCTTACCTTTCTTTAAAGAAAAACATCTGCAAAATTTGTTATATATACAAGGCTTATTTAAGCTTTAATATTAACTTACTTATTCTTCCTTATATTGTCAATCTGTCCTTCTGCACAGTTCAAAGCAAAGTGCAGCTTAATTCTTGTACGTTGTTCTGCTATTGAAGCATCTTCAACTAACCTGACGATGCTTCATTAGCTAAACAACATAGTCTGTACCAGCAAGCCTAGTAAAGACTTAGTGACAAAAAGAACCACAAAGTTTGTTTCCATCAGAATGTGCTACAATGCAGCTACTTTAAAGTGTTATGATAAAGTAATAAGATTTTCAAAGACAGTTCAGGGAAAACCTGACAATATAAACAGAAGTGATTTAACTTGGGCTAAAACTAGATATGTTTCAGTCAAGTGACACAGCAATTTAATAGCACTTAATGTCTAGGCATACTCACCTTCAGCAAACCCATTTCAGAAGTATAGAGTGTTTTGTACTGAGGGTGGCTTATTGCTGAAAGTTTATATATAAACATCTAACAGATCCACTTTTCCCAACTGTACTGTCAAATTATCTCATTCTAAAAAATTGCTTTTGAGTCATCCTTCAATTTTATACTCTTTGTAGTAGAAGTCAAAATAGTCAAAAAAACGGTAAATTGTTGCCTAAGGTCAGTGGCAGACTCACCTGCCAATCTCAGTAAAAACAAGATCTGGTACTTAGAGAAAGGAGTTCATCTTGGTAGCGTATTGTAAATATATATTGAAGAGAAACAGGTAATGCAGAAGACAGTGAGGCATAGTCTGGTCATTCAGTTTCTATCATTTCTGTATTTCAGAAAAGAAATGCATTTTTTATTTTTCTTGTCCTATGCTATATCTGGCCAAGCAAAAGCAGCGACATTATGTAAGTCTTAGAGGCGGCTTTCAAGCATCTTCTTCAAAAACATGACACTATCGACATTTATACCTTTTTTTACAAGGTTAGTAATGTAATTCTGACAAGTTGTAGTCTAAAGGTATATGTTGCAAAAGAAAATGCAGTTAGAATATCCATCAGACCAAAAATCACACCTGGAAAAACACAAATTAAGAGAGCTATGACAAGACAGAACTAAGAAACTGTATCAAACCCATATAGCATGCTCAACCATCTTCCCCCCCCCGGAATCATGCTTGGAAAAATATTTCTCAAAGACTGACATTTTATGTGCTGTTTCTAACAATTATACATATCAGAAGCAAATTATTTTATAAAAACTCTTAGAAGACTGTCTATGTTTTGATATTTTTCACTGAGCATGTGTTATAAATAAGGCTTGCTTTCTCCTCATTCTGTTTTCTATCTAGTTTGTGTATAAAGTATAGATTATGATTTTCAGGGTTCAATACCATTCTGGGCAATTTTTCCCACCTGCATTTCTAGGCACATTTGCATAGTTAATGAGATGGAAAACAAAAACATTATGACTATTAAAACTAATAAAAGGCCTATGTTGTTTTTCTTTCTCCTTTTTTCTTATTAAGGAAGGGTGTATTCTGTAAAATACAACATTTTAGTGCTGCCAATGTTAATTGTGAGACATACTAACTCAGACGTCAAGATATTTTCTTGATAATGCCCTTGTAATTTACTAAGGATTTGTCTAACACTGAACACTTAGCGCTGTGAACTATTGCACGCCCTTAACAGCACAAAAGCCTCTTTGTACCAACCCCCCACACATTCTCCTAGCACACCCAAGAACACCTAACCTGCAAGATTCCCTGCTGTAGATGGAAAGTATGTGATAAAGATAGCTGGCAGAGTAACTAGAATGTTGCATTTCATATTCTACTTTAGTGCACTCAAAGTTATCTGTGCTGACAAGCTCCAGTGTTCTGAATAATTTTCATAAGGGATGACCCGAGTAGAGTTCAGAAGAGATACCATGGGAAAATGAATCTGTCACACTTTGGAGGTACAACCCAAAACTGCTTTAGACCTATTTGAAGCATGCTTGCTGACCATAGCAACAAAAGATTCATTCCAGATAGGCAAGAACGCTGCCCTAGAAAAGTAGACCTCTTTCTCAAATTACTTGATCATCCTCACTATATCGCTATGGAAGAGAGATGATGTAGATAATAAACAATAATAAAATATACACATCTCTTCTACAACATATAAACCCTAAGGCTCAGGCATAACAGTTAAAGCAAGAAGCAGGATTTTATCTTCTCTAACACTTCAAGTATAAGGAGCTAGAATACTACTACACCTACATTTTACATAGCCAAGATTCTAATTTGACTACTGCTGGGTTAAGTTGGTAACATTTCTTGGATTCCCAAGTTCCCTCTAATAGTGTACTTATTTTAAATAATCATTAAAAAATAATTCTAATGAAAGTTGAAGATAGAATGGTTAAATATAACATCATCTTAATCCAGCTTTATACAGAGCATTACAAGCATTACACAGAGCTTTCATCACTAGCAATGATAAATACCAAGCCAAAAGAGAGGCAGTCTGGTCCCATCTACATTTTTTTCCCCATTTTATCATCGCAGTAGTATTACTTCACATAGAATACTAGGAATACTTAGGTATTCCTAGTATATATACCTAATTGAACTAACTATACCTAAGTATTCCTAGTATACCTAAACCACATATACCTCAGTATCAAAAAAAACCCCCAAGAATATATTTCAAAGCTATTAACACAAGATAGTTAATAATACAGTTTCTGGTATTCAAATTCTTGGGCACTGCTCACATTATAGTATCTTTTCTTGATCTGTATAACAATCATTTATCAAAGATATGAGAGCTGTAATTTGCAACTTTATCACAACCCTATTTTTGGTAGTACAAGTGTAGAGCTAGCAGCTTTTGCCAGCACAGTTATGTTAGGCACAAATTATAACTCAGATGCCATAGCTGTGTTTTAGAAGCTTGTTTTGGATACCAAGCCAGACCATTCAGTTTCTCCCTAATCCTGTTTTGGCAGACACCCTGACATTAAAAGCTTCATCTTTGACAATTCAGACTTCAGCTTTACTGCCAAGCATTAAATATGTTATTCCATTAAGTCCCTGTACAAATTCTGCAACAAAAGAGGATGTAAATGAAAAAGTAGTTGCAATGAAGTGATTCAGAAGGTTTACTTCCACAAAGAAAAACAACCCACAACAAAACAACAAACAAAAAGAACCAACCAAAAAAAACCCCAAACCACAAAAAACCCCAACCAACCAACCAGACAAATCACAAAAAAAACCAGTAAGAACCAAACATAGTGAAAGTACTTAATCTTCTCAGGATAATGTGTTCCATATGGCAAAAACAGTTAGAATGTCTGTTTTCATACATCAAGGAAACCACTCAACAGAATTCAAGTATGCTGTCACTGACAAGAACAGTTGACATAAAATAATTTTCAGCAGAAGTTCCAATTAATACATGCTAGCCACAAAGTTTTCTAATTGTAATCAATGTGCACCACATCAAGTCAGATAAGATGCATTCTTTGTTCAGCTTTCTAGCTGTTCTGACAGAATGCCTTAAAAGAACTTAAGATAATTATAAATTGTGCTAAATGCCCTGTTCCTCAGTACTTATATCTCTAATCTATACATTTATTACAAATGTAAGAGTAACCATGATCACATGAAACTACAAAAAATATGGTCACAAAAGCAAGAAAATTCATAATTAAGGTGGATACTTACAATTCATTCTATCCACCCTAGATACTACAGTTTTCAAAGCTTGTCAAATTACTGTCCAAAGACTCAAGGTCCATCACAGGACTCAACAGAGACTGAGAGCAACCTCAGTTTGGAGTCCTTACAGTCTGAACTGTACTCAAAATGATATTAATTGGTAGTTGCTCATGTGACACTAAAATTTGCTTTTCATTGAATTGTTTTTCCATACAAAGAATCCAAAATAGCTTTCTGCACAAATAACAGTTTTAAATTCTGATTTAATGCAGATGTTAGCTATGATTCCATGCCTACTCTCTCATGCACTTATTCCACCTCATTATCTGATACTGCCAGTACTGCGTACCCAACTCACTGTTGAGGACTGACCACTGTCCTCCGAATTCTGCAGGTAAATATTGTTACTCCAAGTTAAAGCAATTTTAAGAAATCTGATTACAATCATATTTTATTTATTTTTCTCTGAAGGACTGACATTTTACATGCAGTTCAATTACACCTAGGTCTTTCCAAACATATTTAAAGCCACTGAAGACTGAAGCAAGCAGTAAGTTTTAGCCAAGATACAGTATGCCACTGCATTTATCTATTTGTGAAATATTAGTTAGACACTTAGTTGGAGGACAAATTTAAAACTTGAAAAAAAGATTTCCAAAAAAAAAAAAACCAAAAAAAACACACAAGATCATCAGGTGTGTGTAATAGCCATTAAATATTTAGGCAGAAATAAAAATTTAGGCAGAAAAAGCATTTTGACATTAAAAAAAAAAAAAAAAAAAAGAAACCTATCATCATAGTTTCCCTGATTCGTTTGCATTGTTACATCATATTGATTACAGCGAGTTAAAAAAAAAACAAAACAAACTTCTATCAGAATTTAAGTTATGTGACAGGATTGCTTGCATCAAAGCGAGAAGAATAAAGCAGGCAAAACCCAGGTGAGACTAGAAACTGTAGGTGCAGGCCTTGGTCTTACATTACTAAATCTGTTTTAGCTGTTGAATGCCTGAAGCCAGAAAAAAAAAAATGGTAGGAAAGAATACGCCTTTCATTTGTCAAAATGCTGGGGGGCAAAAAAATATTGAATAAGGAGTTCATCTTGTTTATGTGAAAGTACTGCATGAGTTTTTTGATTATGCAGTTAAATACCAGATTGACATAAACTATAATAATTTTAAAAAGCAAGATTACTACTTCAAACAGAGTATTCATTCATACTTAGTAAAATTTTTATGCAAAAGCCCACAGAAGCCAGCATCCTTAGATTTGGGTGAACTGCAACAGGAAGCCTGAAAGATTGGAATCCCACAGCCCCCATTACCTAAAGACAGCTCAGCCATCAGACAGAAAACTCTTTACCAACAGGGTAATTGAGTAACTATTCCTACATCCCATGGCAAAACAGAATGCCCAGATCTTACTTTTATTTTGCAAAATAAAAATCTCCTGTGACAAACTTGCCTTAAAACAAGCTTTCCTGGAGTCAAAAGGTTCACATCTTATGGTAGTTTGGGATTACAGAGTCTAAAACATCTTGCTCTAGCGAAAGCCAAATAGAATTTCCCAATATTGTTGCTAAACCATAGAGGAAAATAACTTCAACAAAATTCAAAAGTCACATGGATCCATCTTTATTGTATTATATACTACAATTTAAAACTGTTTCTGTTTTCTGTAAAAAGTAATTGCAGCTTTACTGTCACTTGGGATCTTTGCACCATGGTCATGTCTAGCAGACACTAGCCATTCTCAGCAAACAACTGAGATCAAGTCGGACTACTCATTACCCTGCAGGAATCAAGAGCTGTATAATAAATGTAAACCAACTGTACATGTTAAGGGTCATCCTAAACCAAAGTATTAGTAGAAATGTTAAAAACAATTTCTGCTTTCCATAAAAAATAATTTTCCACAATATGGGAGATACTAATTATTATAATACATTTATAGTGATGCAGTATATTCATGCACTGATGATCAGAGATAAACATTTCAGATATAAGGATATCCTGCATCACAAAAGGTTAAAATATATCATGGTAAGATTGTATAGTTATGCAAGCAAAACTGTTGTGCTTTATTATTTAACAACACATACATGCAAGCACAAGCAATTATCCCTATTGATAAAACAGTCATCTAGAAAACAAATTAGCTAAAACATAGCTATGTTTGAAATATCTTTTTAAAGTAGATATCACCACATAGCCTAAACTCTATATACATTAAATGATCTATACATTAATGAACTTGGACCAGAACACCACTTGATACTGAATGTACTGGATTACTGTAATGCACTGCCACAGTGCCTCATGTGCAGAAAGCAGTAACACACGTATTTACCAAGAGATGAGCAAAATAAGCCTTCTCCTGCAGATATTGCTGAGTCTTAGCTATGCAAGATAACACACAAAATTACTCAATTTTCATAATTTTTTCTTTTAAAAACATTAAACATAAGTGGTAAACTAGAATGTTTTTCAGAAAGGAAACCGTCTTGAAGATTTTGAAACAGGCCGAGTTCAATTGCAAGATCAGCAGCACTGGATCACTCTTCAGCAATAGGCTCACATAGGTTATCTGGATCACACGACAAGGATGCTGCTACCAGTACAGATCCCAGTACAAATGTCTTGGCAAAGATACTTATCCTTTCTCATTGCTTATAAAGTCCCTAGAGGAGGATATAGCAAGACGTTCATTAAACAGAAAACTGCACCCATTCCTGCACCCATTCAAAAGACTATTTCAGAACAGAGTAACAATAAGGTATGGAAAGCACTGTTTTACTTCACCCCAGCAACAACATTACTTCTAGAATAGTTAAAATAATACAAATATTTATTCTGTTTTAGAAACATATATCAAAACAAAGAGACCCTCAATGAAAACTCGGGAGCTGTGTAAGCCGAACAGGAAGGAAACCAAGCATTTTGAATAAACTAATCTAAAAAGAGCTCCTAGGTGCAAGCTGCCCCATGACCTCAAGGATAACAACAATCCCATTAACTGAAGTACATGCTACCTGTAAGTGCAGCAGTTTTGAATTGTGTAGTTTAACTGCAGTAATATTATAAAAATTGGTTCAAATTAAAAAGGTGAAGGGTTCTACATTTTAATTTATTGTTTAAAAAGATATAAAGAATTCAGAGACAAAATCACACTTCTCTCATATTTACATGTGAGATAGCCAAATAAATTTTATTCCAACTGTTTAAATAAAGGAGATCTTAGCCATTCCAGCTGGCAGGGAGAAAGTCATCAATACTCACAAGTGAAATAATCAATTCCAGCACCTGAATCATTCTAAATGGAGGCTAAGAGGTGACATCTGGTTAGACTAACACTTCAACAAAGCTGAAAGGTCATTAAGTATACTACTGACAAAGTCTGGAGAAAATAACAAGTTAAAGATGTCCAGATAACAAATATGAAAGAATAACTGTACTGAATTAAATCATAAAAATATCCTTCCTAGAATAACCTGAAAAGTATATTTTGTTTCTTTTAAGACTACCCAGGAACAACTAGATTGCTAAAATACATGAAAAAAACCTGAGATTATTACGATGATCTGATTTATGTCTCTGCAAGAACTGCTAGATAATTCATCTATAACAGCCAAAGAAAAGAGACCAGTCTTGAAATATTAATTTAAAAGGACATATGTTATGAAAATAAAGGGGGAAAAGTGCATTTCATCTCTTCTGCTTCTCCTCATTTTTCCTATTTAAACTTGACATCTCACAGGTAACACAGACATAGCTTTTACCCTTAGAATCAACAGTAACAAGGAAAACAACAGTGCAGAATCACAAGCAAGAGCTTGCCCATCAAAACTATTTTTCCATCCAGGGAAGCTAACAGCTAATAGAGGCTTTTAGAAGATCACATAGTTCAAACAGGATACTAACAATTTTACCACAAGTCTCCTTGATCAAGGAAATTCAGAACTGAATTCCTACAAAAAGTGATATCCTCAAACATCCACCAGAATACTAATTCTGCCTGAGGGAAAAGGAATAGAAATCAAAAACTGCAGCTCAGGAATGAATGGCCAGCAGCACCCTACCAAAATGAAGTCATCAAGAAATGCAAGTTAACACAGCTGTACCCATACAGTAAACAATCTACTGTTTAGCACAGAAGATGTATCAAGTGTTTTCCAAGTGTACTCCATTACTTACCTGCTTTCAAAATGACAAATGTTACATTTATCCAGGCTTTTGCTGTGCACATAAAGAAAATCAGTCTTAAATACAAAGTGGAAGCATGCTTCTACTTTTTCAGAAGTTCAAAAGCAGTTTTGTACTTTTAATATTTTTTTTTTTTCAATGTATCATATTGTAGAACAATTAAAAACTTATCCATGGTTAAAATAGAATATTAAACATTAATTATAGTATCCTTTTTCCAGTTATCAAGTATTCCAAATGGCACTCGTGCATATGAAATTTCATCACAAGAAAAAGTTTTATTGGGGAAAGACTATCAAGATATTAATGAAAATTAAACAGACAACTCATCCATGAATAAAGCATACTTAGATCTTCTTCTTTACTTACTTCCTCAAAGACGACCTAGCTATTCAGTGCTAAAAGTAACATTTTTAAGTGTTAGAAAAAAAATTACACTCCAAGTCAACTTTGTGGATACCCTAATCCTCAGGTACAGTGGCCCAACAATAGGGCAGATGAAGACAGGATGTAGTGGCTCCACCAACACAACCTTCAACTCATTCTTGAAAACCAATGCTAATATTGGTGCTGTGAGTTCATTAAAACAGGTTATTTATGCAAGGATAGACACTGTCAGCCTGTGCACTGTCAGCTGCAAAAACTGCTTAGCTTCGTTACAATTTTGTAATGAAGTAAATTTACTAAATAGTACCTAGTTTTCTCAAACTCTTTTGTTGCTTTATAAAGCAAAACAGATTTATGAAAGGCTCTGCTAGAATATTGATGAATGCAAAATGAACATTACTTTGTTGCTAATTTCTTGATACTAAAATATAGCCTGTATAGCAAATACTTTCTTTAAATGACCTGTAGAATAATAAGCTATTTTCCAGGTATCAATAAACAAATGTGGTTATGACATTTCAAGTTACTGATTTCTACAGCAGATCCACAGGACTTTTTTTATTATAGAGACAATTGCTGCAGTTTCTTCCTTATTTCTTCAAACACGATCACATTATTTTTTGGAGTTGGAAATTAATTAATTCATCTCTGAGATGACAAAGAGTTTGCTTGTATTATTTCTCCACTAGGGGAGCTAACCCATTAAATTCAGGCTTTCTTATATAGGAGATAGTATTATGGTTTTTGTTTCCAGCAAATTACAATACACCTGAAAGTCACATTTTTCCTTCTCTTTTACTTCCATGGGCAACAGCTTTCCCTTATTACTTTTATTCACTAATGTCTTCTATGAGCCACTTTGTTTTGCTGACAAGTATGTCCCTTCCCCTAATGAAAAGATGTGCAATCTATTGTTCACTCAAGCCATTTTGTTATGTCATGTTCTACTCCATAACTAGTAAGAATGCAACATTTGAGCTGTACATCTATATTCTTAGAAACCTCAAATTAGCACCATTTTTAATATAACAATAATCATATTAGCATAACTTCTCTGCTGTTGAATGCTAACATGCTCAAGTAAATTTAAATGGTTTAAATTATAGACTTTTATAGATCATTAAAACTACTAAAGACATCAAGCTAGCCCATTCTTGATCCAAAATTAAAACATACCAGAGTTACCCTTACTATGGTTTAAATACACTCCTGAGTAATCCGATGTAGTCATTTCTAATTTGCTCTCTTCTACTGTTTTGGAGTTTTGTGATCTCTACGTTATTCTGTTTGTTGTAATAATAAATATTATATACATGGCAGTTGATTTTAACATATATAGACATTTTTGATTTACTAAGATTTGTTGTAGACCTTCACAAAAAGCTTTGGCAATTACAGGCTGAAGCTGTAATAATTGATTTTGAAAACAGTTACACTGATGAAGAAAATTGCTGAAAACAAGATTTAAATTAAATCACTCAAATACTCTCCAGAAAGTTAGACATTTATACCCTTTAAATGCAATGTGCCAAGTACTTTCCTGAAGTCTACAAAGTGGCAAACACAAACACAAGCTATTTTTGTGGAATTACAGAATTCTAGAGTACCTGTTGTAAACCACCAGTGATCCTACATATTTTATTCTTTTCTTCTACATATTTATCTCCAGATAAACCATATGCATATATTTAATCTTCTGAACTGACTACTTTCCCCATCACATGTGTATCACTTGTCCCCAATCTCTATACTCCTGGACAAGGTCAGGTGGGGCCTTACAACCCTATGATGCTTTTTTGTCTTCCTCCCCGAGTACAGTTACCCTTTCAGCCTGTGCACTAGCACCGCTTATAACCGTTGCCTTCTTCACCTACTCAGCACCCACCTCCATCCTTTGACTTCCTCTCTCTCCTCAAGGTGCTTCCTCAGCTAAGTGGGGAGAAACAGGAATTCCTCCTCAGAAGATCTTCAGTGATTCCTCATCCTCTTGTAGACTAGGAGTTCATAAAAGAGGAGACTTAAGTAAAGCCACGCTGAGCCACAAGGTTGCTCCTGCTCCCTCACCAGATAGTCACTGGGGTGAAGTATGTTCTCCTCTCAAACTTTTTCCAAAGCGGCACTTAAAGAAAGCGCAAATCCCGAAAACGAGACTCAACACATAGCAGCCACCCCACGAAAGCGGGAACTCGCCCTCAGGGGGCGCGCGTGCGTCCTCTGCCCTCAGCGGGGGGGGGGGGGGGGGGGGGGCCGCCGGGGCCGGGTTTGGGGGGGCGGGGGGGAGCGAATTGCGGGGGGCGCGGCGTGGCGCGCAGGCGGGGCCGCCCCGGGGGGGCGCATGAGGGGGGCAGGGGTGCACATCTGGGGGTGGGGGTGGGGTCCGCCTGCCTGCTCTAAGAGGAGCTGTAGACCACTGCTGCATCCCTGGAACATAGGTGTTTCCCACA
>JAAGNO010029611.1:31106-42940 GCA_033439905.1 Ceryle rudis
TCCACGAGTCGTGCGGTGAGTCCCCGACTGCCCATCAAACTCCCCGGGGGAAGTCGTCCATGAGTCATGGGCAAGGTATCGGTGGGCCCATTAACAGAGAGGACTCCTCCCGCTGCATGTGAAAGTGTGTCCTGGGCAGCTGCCACCAGTGATTTGTTTTGAGCAATGACATAGGGGGTATAGAATTCACAGTTTTGCTTCTACCCATATAATGATAAACTGGTCCCAGCCCCTCTAACTATGACATAAGTCCAATGCTAAGTAGAAGATTATTTTAATAATTTAATACTTGCCTGCCCTTCCAAGAGAGTCACCAAAAAAGCAAAAATAACACGTGCACTGCGAACTCTTAATTTCTTGTTACTCCCATTTCTGAGCATTTGCTTCATTTATCATTGATACAGAAGTGTGCAGAGTTAGGTTACAGAAAAGATGAGTACTTTGGGTAAAGTCTAGATAATTCAGTACTTTCACATGCCAACCATATTTCGAAGCACCAAGTGTTTGAGGTTTTAAGAGTTCTGGTTGATCTAATAGAAGCTTTAACAGCTATTTGTTACATGTTTTTAACATTTCATAAACTAAATAATGTGTAATGATTCTTGAATGAACACTGTGATGCCGAGATGAAGAATTTATGAACTCAGACATTTATTGTCGAGCATTCACAGGTAGAATTGAAGTTTTATCTCATCCTCTTGAAAAGTGTTGGTTTTTAGAACAGTTTTGTAACAGCTGTGGTTTTAATATTTTTGTGATGAGACCTTTGAGATGAAAATCACTGGTTTTAGTAAATTCCCTATTTTGTCTGTCTCTGAAACACAAAGAGCTGGGTTTTTTTGTTAGTGATTCACTGACTTTTTGCCAGGAAACCTTCATTCTGTCTGCCCAGTGTGAATCCTCATTACTGGTGGTTTGTATCACTCTCATTAGATTGGTTAAGTTTAATGTTGTTCTTGGATGTGGCTCTGGGAATCTGAATAAATCCCACAGAATGTGTACCGTGCTATAATTTGTTTCATCAGTAGCTCTACTACTGATAGCAAAAGGAGCAGACATAAGGCTGAAGTCTTTATGAAATAAAAAACTAAATTCAGTAAGCTTAAAAAAAGAAGACTGTGGAGATAAAAGGCTGTTCTCTGAAGCACACTAGTCATTTGTCATAGTAGTATTAAGAATAACAGACAGGTCTGCATTATCTTCCTAGCTCCAGTGTTTTATGTTACATTTGAGATGCTGCTGCTACCCATTTAGGCCTTTGTCAGCCACAGACCTCCAGTGCAGTTCTGCTGGCCGATAACAGCGGTGGGAGCAGAAATGATGAGGTGAGTCAATGTAACAGGAAAGACATTGTTCACAATGAAAAGCATTTTGGACTTAGTGAGCTAGGTCAATCTGGAGGCATTGCCTCCTTAAGACCTTAAGGATCTTTTTTTTTGGTGTTTTGTGTATTGTTGAAAGACAGTATTGTTTCTTCTTTCTTACATGCTTCTATGTCCTAGCCAGCAATGCTAGATACCTTCCAAGTATATGAGAATCTCTGTTAACATTTTCTTTCTAGTCTGTTTTTATTACTTATCATGGATTATATAACAGATGCATGTAAACACTGTAGGTTAAGAGAATGTGCTGAAATATTCTCTAAGCACATCATTAATGTTTCCTTTTTAAATTTTGTGGCATAATTTATCTTCAGGAAATGCAAGTTAACTGTGTAGTATACCTAAATACATACATAGTCTATCAGTGGAATACAGAAAATTGTTGGTTTTGCTTGCCTGTGAGTCAGATTAGTCATCAGCTATGAGAGTCTGAAGTGCAGCCAGATGACTCGTACACGAGCAATACCAGTAATTTCAGGTTCTACTGGCATGGCTAACTGACAACCCTGTTCAGAGACCACTTAGTGATATAGGAGCCTTCATAAGCAAACCAGGAGTTTGAGATGCTTGTGTCCACCTTAGGCATGAAAGATAAAGATGATATAGTTCAATATATAGTCCCATTCTCCCATTCCAGTTCAAAGTCAAATTAGATTTTATGTTTTAGTTTCTGGAACATAACCCAGTGGACACACATGCATTATTCATCAATCTTCAGTTATGTGGTAGAAAGTGGGTTTTGGAGGTGTCTTTAAGTAGTTTTCTTGGGAGTTGCTTTTTAGTAAGTTGTGTGTTTCCTACCTGGCTGGAGTGATTGGCAAGTTTTAGGTCTGTGGTCTTGTACACACATAAAATTGTATGATGTCCTCTCTTCCTATATGTACTTGCACCTGAGTAGATTTCTTGATGTGCCTAGGTATAGAGCCTCCAGGCCTCTTCCTTTTGATTGTTTCACTAATGTGAAAGTTGAGTAAGAAACTGTTCCTACATGTTTTATTTTTTTTACCTATGTGTGTTTTTTTTTTTTTGTTGTTTTTTTTTTTTTTTTGTTGGTTTTTTTTCTTTTTTTTTTTTTTTTTTTTTTCTTCTTTTTTTTTCTTCCCTCTGGCCTCAACTTCATCTCTGAAAACACTAGAAGTGGCATTCTGAAAGTGCTGGCTAAGCTTTATGCCACTTGCTGGTAGGGATCAGGCTTAGGTGAGCTCAGTCCTTATTGTCTGGCACTAGGAGGAAACATTATTCCACATAGCATCTCTTGTCCTAGAGAGTTGTTATTTTATAAATTAAGAGACATAATTGATACTTTCTTTCAGATAAGGTCAAAAATTATCCTGTTCATATTTGTGTGAAGACAAGGGAAGTTATTTTGTCCATCTTTCCCTGAGAGAAGTATGCACTTCTACAGAATGCTTACATAAGGAACTCTTGCAAACCTTTTAGGGGAGTCTTTCTGATTCAGGAAACATCTCACAAGCAGACTTTTTAAATTCTGGTGTTTCTGCACTGGTTTTGTTCCAGTTTTTGCTCATGTGTAAAAGGAAAAGCATGCTCAGGTGGAAAAAATACCTGTCATTTGTAATTCCTAATGTACAGAGTGCTACATAGGTAAAGAATACAACTTTCTTAGTCCAGTCCCACAAAAACACAAGACTATATCACCAAGGGGAAATCCTTTATGTTCTAATTAACACCCCAGCTGTGTTTCCCTCTTACCTTCTCCACATAGTCACACACACAACCCATGACTTCTTTCTTATTTGAGTGTAAAAGGAGCAGAAGTAGATATGAACAGTGTATATAATCCAGCACATTTCCTTTTGAGCTCCCAGCAGTGTTTCACAATGCTGTTGCATTTTCTGTTTATGGCAGAGCATAGACTTTCTCAGTTAGTTAATTTTCTCTTCCCATGCTACAAGACTTGGTTCATTAGTTTAAAAGAGTGCCACAGTTCTGGAGAAGATGTGTTTGGCAGGCAGGGTGTGGATCATAATTATCTAAAAATCCAATCAAGCTATTTTCTTGATTGATTTTGGGATGAGACATACAGGCTTCAGCAGAATTAATTGCACCTCTGTACTTTCTTAATTTATATTTTAGGCATTTGACTGCCCCACCACTCCCACTTCTTTTGGTTCATTCATTTTTTCATCTTACAAACTATCATACTTTTCTAGGTATATGCTCTCACTGAATTGAGTTTATGTTGTTTGTTGTTGTTAACCTTATGTTGTGCAATGATAGTAGCACTGTAATACCCATGTAGCTGAAAAGCATTTTTACAGAAGGATAATTTTAAGTCTCGAAAATCCTGTTGGTCAAGCAGGTAGGCTTCCTTGAAAACTGTAGGAGGTTTATAATGTATTTATGTAGGAACATGAAATGACACTGATCTTGAACGCTGATGATTTCCTGAGGAATTCTCGGGGCATGAACTCCACGTATAAGGTTTAAGAAAGTTATTTTAAATAATAGCAGTGAATACAAAAAAATGTGACACCTAAATGACAAAAGCAGAATGGCAGCTATCTAATCATATTAATCCTAAACTTACTGTTATCAAATAGACTGTGTGCTGACAGACCTTGATGACAAAACATTATGCAGAAAAATGCCCCAACTGTCACTGTTTTGATAACATCATGTTACCTGCTCCTGGACTGATCCAGCAAAAGCCATTTCAGATTAGGCTCTCTTACTACTTTTTCTGCTGTGATGGGCTAGCAAGTAATGATTTCTTAGACAGATTTATTATTTATCTGGTTGTCTATCTCTTTTCTGTATTATTTCTATATCAGTTGCACAAACTGTTACGTAGGCAAAGAAAGACTGCAGATGTATATGGAGGAAAGTATATGGTGCAAAAATGCCAAGAAAGTCATCTCTGAATTGCATCAACTTCGTAGTTTCTGAATTCTCTTGAGGAATAGAACAGTTTTGAATATCTGAGGTACTGTGAACATGACACCTATTAACCACTGTCACAGTAATCCATGGTGTGAAGATGATGGTTTTGGCAAAATCAAAGGTGATTAGTGGAGGGTTGGAGAGGGGATGGGGTAAGCCTATTTACATCAGGAGTTACCACTGCAAGTTGGTATTTCTCCTCTTTCTAATAGCGGAGGAAAATGGAATATTTTTTCCTGTGGCTTGCTTAGCTGAATTCATTGACCTTATTCTCAAGGGTAGCTGATAAAGGAATCTGGAAAACAAAATGGTGTTTAAAAAGAACCTGCTTTTACTCATGAGCTTTATTTTAAACTGTTTCATTAATTGTTTGCCTGTTGTTTAAATGGATCCTACTTCCCCTGGTAAGCAGGATATTTTTTTTCAAGTTTTGGAGCACTGTGAAGGTGTGTGTATGTAATAAGGGAACTAAATGGTGTGGATCAATACTGAAACCTTTGGGACTTCCTTAATGGCTATGGTGATTCTATGGCCAGTAGCTCTTGGAAGTACATAAGGGACTGTATTGATGGTTGCACCTCTGGTCATTAATCTGCGATCCCAAATGCATCTCTTTCCTTCTCCTCTTGAGGCAGAATGTTTCTGAAGGAATCGGGACCAAGTTTGCTAAATATTAGCCACACATTACTTGAGCTATGGGTGTTTAAAGCTTACCACTTATTTTCTGCTACTCTTTCTTCCTTCTTCTTTACCAAGGCTTCTCTTTCCTCTCTGATTTCAAACATTTCATAATGTAGGAAAAGCGTTTATTTTAGTAGAAATTTTACTTTCTTTTCCAACTGTCTTATACTGTCTTTTAAAGCTGTAATTTAGATGGCATGCTGTATGAGAGCTATTTCTGTCAAGGTCCTTTCTTGTCCCTGCTTCAGGAAGAGGAAAATTAATAGTATTGTCCTTCTAGACATGAGAACCTTTTTCAGAGAATGTGGTATCTACATTTTCTAAGCTAGGTACATATCGTTATTTTGTAGAAGTTGAAAAATTGTCACAATCACAATGTCATAAACCTTAAAGGAAAACAAAAATAGTCTGCGTGGATTTTCATTCAAAGTTTGTATAAGGAGAAGTGGTGACTGGGGTTTTCATTCACTTGCAGGTAACCCACTTCAGACCAACACCAGCAAACTTCAGCCTTACTAATAACTGGAGGTACTAAATGAGAAAGAACCGAAGAGAAGCAGTAAAAAGTGATGATATAAAAATGCAAAACTGCAGATCCTGATCTTTGAAGAATTACGGTGCAGTTACATTTTAAATCATAAGCAATTGCAAAACCAAACAACAGTGCTGCTGAAAAATGCCAGTGCTCCTGAGGTATGCTTTGGATTTTGTTTTTAAAGGATTGTTTCCTTTCAGTAGGATTTAGTTAGTAGACAAGAATTATGTTCTGTGTTTGTATAGCAACAAATACATCAGTTTTAAAGAGTATTTTTTTAAAACACTAGGAATAGATATGCATGCTACCTATGTAATCACTGACACCTGAAAGCAATGCTGGGGGGGGGGGGGGAAAGGCAAGCAGAATTTATTGCAGTTGATAACTCCTAAAGCAATCATGAAATGAAAAAATTGAGGATATGTTGGATTTCTGTTTAAACGAGTGGCTTATTCAGTATTTAGAACTGCTGCCAACCAAGCCTGTTTAGTTGTAGCCTTCTCGCTGGAGTTAGAGCAGCACTGCAGCCCCTCGTACTACTTTCCTACTATTAATTGTACTGACACACTACAATATTGTACCCAACAGCAAGTAACTAGTGTGTGTTTCTTCTGGATTTTCCTTCCCCATCACCCCTGGCACATGTCCACTATTCTTTGAATAGTAAATGTATTGCAGCAAGGAAGAGCAGTTGGACCACTAGTCAGCCCCAAATTAGCTTTTCTGACCTTCCTCATTCTTCATGTCATTTTACAAGAGATTTGTTAAGGGTGGTCCTCCTTCAAAAACAAATTCTTCTATCATTTTAGTTTGAGAAGGATTGATTCTTGCATTTCTGGGGAAGTTCAGCAAATCAGGAAAGTGCTAACTGCTATGTAAGTGTGTTCAAGTGTTCTCTTTTTGTCCAGATTCACTCCATCACTTCTGACATTAGTTTTGCCCTCTAAGGAAGTTAAACTACCTGTCTTTAATACCAACATGGCAACAATTTATTGACAGTTGACTTGTAGTTAGTCACTATTAATTTAATCGTGAAAAATTTGAGGACCAGTTCTAAAGCTTTAGTTTATTTTGTGCTGCTAAAAGAGGCACTTCCTATGATGAATTTGAGGCAGTTTCAGTAGCACATAAAAGTTTGTTACTAAAATCAACAGGAGACTCTGTAAATGGCTTAAAGTATTTTTACTGACAGGTTTTTTTTAAGCATTTGCTTTTTATTACTTTCAACAAAATAAATCATATAGCATACAGTGTTTTCACTTATTTAGGAGAAAAGTAAGTGTAACTTGAATTCTTTAAACTTTTATCTTTTTAGCATACCATTGTTACCTTATAGATGTTTAAAAAACAATTGGGAAACCACAGTGATATTTATTGCTAGAGACAAAAAGTTGCTTTACTAGGTTGAAACGTGTATATCCAGTTACCAACAGGTAAATTAAAAAAGCCAAACCACCTAAATGTATGCTGTCAACTGAACTGATACAGAAAAACTTTAGAAACAACTATTTAACCTTCACTTCCAATCTGTGTGGATAATAATAAAAAATAATCTCATTTTCCTATTTCCACACTGATTGGTATGCATGCTAATTATATTTTCTGAATTTCATTTAGAATTTACAATGAACTTGTTTTGCAATTATAAATAGAGATAGATAAAATCTCAGTTGGTAATGTCAAGAGAAATGCAGTATATGTTAAATGCATAATTTAAGATCATAAATACAATCGTATTCAACTTAATGAAATATCATAGGACTAACTTCATGTGCTCAGAGTTGTGTGCTGCATAGTTGAGAAAGGAAAAAATTAGGTGGCACTCAGTATCTTTAATGGCACTTCTTTCAGCAAAGGTTAGTATGTATTTAAATTACTAACCAGTGTTACTCTTCAAAACAGTATTTTAATACATGCATGAAAAATACATAGAACACTAAATAAAGCAGTAATTCCTATGTGGAGTTTCAAGCTCTAGCTAATGGTACAAGGGTCGTCATTGCTTGATTTCATTTCCCCTTCCAGCAATAAAGTGATCACAGCCTTACTCAAGTAGCTGCATGTTCCCTTTTTTCCAATCGGGTGAGTGTTGTAAAACGCAGTCATGTCACCCTGCAGGGAGGGAAACAACATTTTCACTAGTGTTGATTTATGTAAAAGGAGCCCAACACAAGTGAAGAAGAGGAACTTCACAAATACATTAAAAATACAGATGTATTTTTTGGATTCTAAAGCTATAGTATAATACTGAAATTTCAGATATCTCCCAGATACACTTATCTGACCATGTGGAAAACAGATTATTAAATGCACTGCATATATTCCTTTACTGAATTTTCCAGTCCTGTACAGATACCACTGTCAGAATATTTTTAAAAATGTAGTATGTGTCAGAAGAACAGCTGCTCTCTTAAAACATGCAACTAGATCATTACTATTTGGTAACTTACTGTGCTACCACAGTATGATTGTGATCCAGCTCCTTAGGTGTACATGTAGAGATACTGACTAAAGATGTATTTGAAAGAAAAGAAAAACAGTAAAATCCAAGAACCAAGCCACAGGTAGCACATGAACTAATTCATTAATCAGATCAGCAAAATATGTTTCCTTCACTGAACACCTGTTTTGTACAGTGAAGGATGTTAAAACATTTGCTTATTCTCAAATTTTATATTGGCTACTATAATAAAGGCTCAATGCTTTAATTCAGGAAATTGGTTTCTTTTAATTAAATCAAGGACAGAGATCGTGTGGTAAAAATATTATACTTCTATACTTTTAGGGAACATTTGAAATTACTGGAGTAAACACCTTTGTTAATCCCCTGTTAACATGTAAGAAATGTCAAACTTCAAAAAATTTGCAAGTCACTTTAGTGCAGGAGCATAGTTCAGACAAAGTAGGGTTTTTTTGGGTCTTTGTTAGGAAAACCTGAGACAGAGTATCATCATAACAATCCTAAGTAGGCTACAATTAAGTGCCAGTGGGCATATACCTAGGAATTTGGGAGAGTCAGGTTCCAGAAATTTTTAATGTTAAGGAGCTGGAATTTCCTACAACAACATTAAAGATACTATTAACAACTGCAAATTGAGATTTCTTTCTAAGAGACACAAAGGCATCGTTCTAAGTAGATATGGCCTTGGAAAAAGATGCATCACTTTAATGGAGGCTGGGGCAGCACCAGTAAAAATGGGATTTTGCATGGGATTTTATTTTGTGTTTATAGCCATTGGGGGTTTCCAACTTGTCACAGAAGTCAGTAGCATATTCAAGATACTGTGCAGAGCTGGCACTTGTCCTTTGTTTGTTTGTGTGAATGATAAGTCTGAATTTGCTATGGCTACGACGAGAGAGTCATTACCCTTCACAGTGGGCAGGCCAAAAATCCTAAATTCAAGAAAATAGTGTCCTTTTAAAAACAGGTACTTTCGAGGTGGTATGTTGCTAAGGCTGGATATCTGGCTTGCTTTCAAATCTTAGTATAAAAAAAAGCATTGTCAAAAAAACTTGAAACTTTTCAAAGAAGTCTTAAGGAACACATCCTTCATCTTTTAAAGGAGCTAAATTCAGCAATAAATGCTGTTGCAGATCAACATGTTATGAATCAGTAGATTATTCAGAACTAGTACAAATATCTCTGACTATATTGTGCACAATAATATGCAAGATGGAGCAATGAAGATCATGCTCAGTAGCACAGGAACTTGTCCCACAGCTTTATTCATATTTCCTCCTTTAATCAGTTCAATGAACCTGGCTTTATTATACAATTTCAGAGCTCTACAGCACCTGAACTTGTAATGAGAATATTTAGAGGTCTTTTAAAGCCTAAAACCTAAAATCCTTGTGAAATAAACCTTAAAAGCTCCTTAATGATTAAGTTTCATTTATTTGGATTTTAAGTGCTAAAGGTTAAAAGCTTGCCTAATTCATGAGTGCAACTCCAGTATAAAAATCAATAGCTAAGAACAGTTTTGCATTTCAGGTTCTTACATTAGTATTGTCAATACAAATTATTTGGTTACTAGATTTTTCTTAGTATCTGTGTACATAAGATCCCAAGTTCACGGTTTCCTTGCTGAGCTTTAGTGGTTTTATGGGGTTTGGTTTTTTGTTTGTTTGGTTTATTTTTTTGTGTTACTCTCCTCTGGTTTAGTCTTCCCCTTAATTAGTTTTATTCCCCTTAATGAATATTACAACTATTTCAGCTTTACTCAGACTCATTTCAGAGCTACATAACATTGAGCATTCTCCTTACCATACCAGTTTGAATTCAGAATTCATCAATAAAATGCACATCTTTTATCTCTGCTTGTAGGCTCTCTGCAGACTTATGCAGCACTTTAGTGTATTCATTTCTTACTTGTTTCCCATTCTGAACTCCTATCACTTGCTTTTTATTCTGAACTCCTCAGAATTAACTTTTATAAATTCTGTAAGACAGTAATATTTGACTTACTTGTTTTTCTGCTCCCTTTGGACTGCTGTGATCTTTTTGAAAATCATTAAATGCTTCTTGCACCACTTTGTCCAAGTCAACTTTGTCCTGGAACTCTAGCTCTGGATTTCTCTCCAAAATAACAGATATAACCATCAATAACTAGAAGGCAGAAAAAGACTGTAAGACTTTAAATTAGTTTTTTCTTAAATTCAGGTTACATAAAAGCACTGTTAAGGATTGCATATGCCTCTTTCAAGCAGGAAGCCATTTAATAATGGCACAGGTAGTAGCACACAGATAAAAAGAATTCTGACTGATTAAAAAAAATTCATTGAAAAAGCAGGCTTGTTTGGAAGGTTAGAATTTCTGGTGGCTACCTAGTTAAGGGCACTGTCAAAGTGACTGATGTGATCACCTAACTTTGCTGGGAGTCAGGAAGTTATTCTCCAGTTTATTCAGTTCACTGTGTCTGTACAAATGCTGGTGCTCGGCCAACTGAGATGGTGAGAAGCAGCAAACACCAAACCTCAGCATTTGATGTTCTGAGGAAAAAATCACACATGATATGATATACTACAGTAAAGTTTATCAAGTCCACAGACACCAATAAAAAGTCTCAGCTCAAGAGAATTTACATTCCTTATATCTGGAAAAGGGTTAAAATAGTAAGATAAACATAGTAAGAGAGCTGTTGTAATAACTACAAGTGGACAGTAGAGTCAGTATTGGTTATCTTGTGTTCTGACAACTGTATTGTCTTCTAGCAAAACGTGGGGATGTTCCAGCAAGCAGCATAACCATTTGTTTTTATCTGGAATTGAGATAGATTTGATTTTACTGTGGAGGAATACTCACAAGCACCAGAGGCATATACTTGGAACTAACAATGAACACTGCTGACAGCACAGATGGCAGTTACAAGGATACAGATGCTCTTGATGTGTTCAAAAAGTATACATTATGTGCAGTGGTGGGGAAGGAGTTTAAACAGCTTCTTGCTTTACTGTTAAGTGTGAGAACATAAGGAAACTAGAAGTTGATTCAGTAGCATAAAGCAACTTGCTACTAGACAGCGTCAGCAAAATGGGAACGAAGAAACTATCACAGGGCAAACTGGTATTTTAAAGTAGTTTTCCCCTGGACCTAGAAATTGTTAGGAAAAGAAATAGGCTAGGGACTTGAAGGAAAGATTTTTTGGAATTACTCTTCTTAATAGTTTACAACTCCTGTGACCAAACTCTATTGGCACTGTCAATATTTATCTATTTGTTAAAGGGGAAGAATGTCAAGAATTTAGTATATTCTAAATATGTTAACAGGAACCTGTTTTATCATACAAAATCTATGGAGAAACCAAAGTGTTTATATTTAAAATGCTATTTCTTCAAATATTTGCACGTGGGTTATGTTTTGTTTGTTTGTTTCTTGTAAGATGCACTGTACATGTACAGTTAAAAATTTAATTCATTGTAGGCCACAGACCTCTACAATAATTTGCCTATATTCCGGCTGGTCGATATTTTGCAGCATGTCTTCCACTAGAAGGGAAAAATTCATTTCGTACATCGTCATATCCGATAAGGTTGGTTGCTGAAAAACAAATATTTTTACTCAAAGACCACCATTTATTTGCATTAAATCAAAACCACACCCACGTAAAGCCCGTTTGCTTTTTGATGACTACTGTAGGTTCAAAAAGGGAGCAGATTTCAGAGGCCATGACTTGGAAAAGGTCTTCTAGACTTACACTTTTATGAATGTGTTTTAATAGAAATAACTGACTTTCATTCTATGCTAAGTGTGTTTTACCCAGAACCAAAAAAAAAAAAAAACCACCACCAAAAAACCAAAACCTCAAAAGTTGGTTTTGTGTTTTGTTCCCGCC
>JAAGNO010029612.1:0-20013 GCA_033439905.1 Ceryle rudis
TGTAAAAATGTATATTTATATTATATTAGAAATAAAAGGAATACTAATTACTGTGGGATGAGAATCAATTGAAGATGCAGTATTATCGCCAAATTTGCACTCAATGTTTTGTATGAAATGATTAATACTGAAGGATGGCAAAGAAAGTTTCAGTATCAGACTTACTCCATGAATAGGTGGGGCTTTATCTAGACTCTGGAAAAGCACATTACACTTCTGCATCCTCTCATGAACATATACCAGCAGATGTATGGGACAAGTATGAACTTGGCAAACACACTGTACTGCTCTAGCTACACTGTCTTCATGCTCAGAGCTATTAATGTCAAACACATCAATCCTCTTCTGTTCAACATAAATACTGCCTTCATCATTACAGTTCCCAAGTATTTGAAGTGAAAGGCTACTTTCCTCTTTTCTTACATTTCTCTTTTTTAAGGAGTTTTTTGAGGTACTTGCTAAAGCAGCAAGTTACCACAAAATGAGTGTTCATTATTGTCTCCATTTCAGCAAGGTTAGTGTGCTACGGCACAGCAGATCACCTCAGTTGGAACTGTCACCTTAATATGCACTGTCCCAGTCTGTTGATCATCTCTGCCTGTCACCTCTCAAGTTATGTTTATAACAGCATCTCTTTGGGAAAAGGAGCACAGCTTTACAACACGTTTTAGCCAGTGAGTAGCATAAGGCAGCTGCAATATGAACAAAGGAAGAGTGGTCAAAAATGAATGGAAGCATAGAGAGCTGCTTTGGCCATAGAAGTCAGCAATCTTTAAAACCCTAAGTTGTCCATACATGCCACAGAGGGATCCATTTTGCAATAATGAAGTTCTCATTTCAGGGTGATGAGTTTTGGAGCAAACACTGTTGGCATTTGTCCACCTAGGAGGTACCAGTCATCATATTATATAAGGACCAGAGATAAAATTAGATTGAGAACAATGTGTAGCAGCTTCTAGAGCACAATGACTCACATTCACACATGAGACTGTCAAGCTGGAACACATTCACAGAGAGTGTAAAAACAAGCCTGCAATAAAAAGTACATCTCCAGATTGTGTTGTTGAAAATATGGAGAAAACTACAGATCTAGCAGCTCAATAGTGCTCTCCAGCCTACTGATTCCACAGGCCACAGAAATTCATGAACAGATAAATAATATTACCTCCCTCCTTACACTTTGCAAATCGCCAAACAGAAAAATTAATAGGAAAAATGATGACATACATTCATGCATCCCAGCTTAGCAGAGAATAGAATATATGGGATTCCATACAATTCTACCACTTGGGAAAGGTGTATTGTTCTCACTACAGGACACAGAGAATGAAGGAAATGAGTAAATCTGTCTGTCTGCAACCATCCCTTCTCCTCCCTCATTTCAACTTCCAATGAAGAAAGCAACATTGCTAATCCTAACTTCAGTGCATTCTTCATCCGGATAATTGTTGCACAGCCTTGCTCTTCAACTCATGGAACCGGAGGAAAGACAGACTATTTTTTGCTTCTAGCCTGGTATTATCAAACTGAGTCCACAACTACTCATATTTTATAGTAACAGAAAATGGTCCTTGAAACAACTGATGGGTTCTAACTGGGTCAATGCCTGTGACAAATATTACCCAGAACCACCTCACAAGCAGTGGCAACGCCTCTCAGTGAATATGTTCAGAAGTTGTCTCTGAACTACTGTCAAAAGATATCAAAATATGTGGTCTGATGATAGGACCCAATTGCTGTCACCTCACATCAGGCTTGGTCAAAGCCATTTCCTGATCACTGTTGATGTCAGCCAAACAGGTTGCTTGTCTTTATCGGTGAAAACAGGAACAAAGTCACAATGCACTTTTGCTTCCGTAACAGGTAAACATGTTCCTTATAACTTCCTCTCACAATCAGCAAGCGTGTTATTCTGTACCTTGGCCTAGGCTAAGAGGGAATCCCTGCACCACATGGGAGTTACAGCACTGCATACCAATGAACTAGAATTATCCAGCAGTTTTGCCCAACTCTGCATAAACAACCAGTAAAACCACCACCACTTACACATAGCAATTTTCCCTCTGCCATATTCAGTTGAAGCTTCCTTTCTTAAGATTTCTCTTTTCCCTTGCTGTACCTTCTTTTGCTGTGGTTCACTGTAAGCAACACTTCTCACCCCTTAGTCACAAATTTCTCAAGTTGTACATAGTTCATTTGTTCATATAAATCCATGTGCACCTGTCTGGCTGCCTTAGGAGATGTGAAAAGCAAAGAATGCTCTTAAGGAAAGGAGAAAAATGACAGGTTGTCCCTCAATGCGTGTGTATGTATATACACACATACACTGTATGTTCTGGCACTTGGTAGGGTATATTTACTGTATGAGGCCATATGCTTCAAGAATTAGAATAGAAGAAAAAAGCCATTTTCTGAATGTTGTAATACTGCCAAATAGATTCTAAATATACAGAGTTCATGAGATTCACAATTCATATAGGACAGGCAATCATATATAAAGATCAGCAAGTGTTCAGGAGTCATACTTACAAAGAAAGAAGGTGCAACACTTCTTTTCTGTATGAAGACATCACTGCTCCTGTCTTTTCAGTTTTTCAAAAAACCTCTCTTAAAACTCTGAGCATGCCAAATGTAACAGAAGTATTATCATAATCCTTGCATTATATGTGGATTTACTGGACTAAATTTCAACCAGCCCAGAGGTGGAACCACTGAGCACTGTACTACCTTGTGTAATGCAAATAGGTCCACAGTCAACCTGATGCTTTGCATCAACACATTTACTGGATGAAAACACTGAGAGTTAAAAGGCTTTGTCAACCTAACAGAAAAACAGCATAAGAAGAATTAGCTGAGCACTGGAAACAGAAGCAAGATAAATTCTTATGAGAAAATAGGGCTCAAAACCTTCCAACAAGTTTGAATATGTAGATTATACTTGTAATCAGAAAAGATTTAAATATTCAGAAGGAGTAACTGACATCAATGCTTTTATATCCTTTGTTGCTCATTATTTTGTTGGGTTTGAGGCTTCTTTTATTCCTTCCTGTTATTATGGGGCAGAAATAGCTGTGTTTTATGACAATTCCTCCCTTCCACTAGAGTTTAAGTGAAAAAAGAAGAGACTAGTTCTTCAATAGCAACAGTTAAAGGTTATGTCCACAATTAGTGCATTTGTGTCTGTTTATCTGTGTCAAGTCTTGCCTTGTGAACTCGTAATTAAAACAGGAGTTGTGGCAACAGGTACCCTGGGGAAATACTACACAGGAACCAGATCTCCTCTTTAGGCTTTTTAGGTGTATAAAGAAACCTTTTCTGGATTGTCCTAAAATATTGAATAATATAGCACCATTGTTAAATGACCAGATCTCTGATTTTGTAAAGTTATTCTATTAAATTAACATTTGTGAATATTTCAGATTACTGGAAAACAATTAAATTCATATTAGTCCAGCAAACTATGTCAATAAACGACTTCACTGCACATCAGACAATGATCTCCCCCTTGCCCGATGTCCCAGAACCACAGCTGTCTTAAAAAGTGAACTTAAAACCAAGGATCTTCATGATCTTTGTTCTTTCATGGAAACTCATTCTTACATTATATTGGCACGGGGGATCAATAATACAATTTATTTCCTTATACTTCAGTTAACTGTTGCTTACATAATACCTCCACTACCTTGATAGACCTCGTTTCCCATTGCAGACTGGCTGCTAATTTTTCATGAAACCTAAAGTCTCTTCCCATTCCAGTAGCTATGTTTCCCTTTCTTTCAAATATGAGGATGATGATGTTGATATCTACCTCAGAGAGATTCTGAGGATTAATTCTCAGATGAGTTGTAATCATCTGATCTGTGATACTTGGTTAGAAACTATAAATGATGAGCAGACATTGCCATTACAGTGACAACTTCTTACATTTTAAAATCTAACCTTTTGTGTAAAAAAAAAAAAAAAAGAAAGAAAACCAAACACCTTTTCATTTCCACAGTAGACATTATATTGTGAGTTGATTTTAGCCTTCAAGATTCTTCTGTTGAGCAGGGAAAGAAGATTGAGAGCAGGTGCTGGAAAAAAAATGTGAACTTCACAGAGAAACTTTTCTCTGTCTTCCTTCTTAATAGCCACTTCAGAGCTGCAGCATTGACCCCTATTAACCATCATTATGGCACTTTGCCCCACTGGTTAGAAGAGGTTTTTTCCTAGTGTGCTGAGCAACTCCAGTCTCCAGCCAGCCTGGGCAGACACAGGACGTGGTGCATAATGTGAAACAAATAGCAACAATGACAGGACAAAAAGGACTTTGACAGAGAAAGATTGATGGTGGCAAAAGGAGAAGCATCACAAAGTCAACCTCATGCTTGCCAAACTCCAAAGCCACATTTGTCATCTGTGGCACTTTCTCCCTGGTGCAGGCTGCTTGTCAAAGGGGCTAGTTCAAGTGTTCAGCAGACGGGGAGATGCGGAGGTGAAGAAGTGAAGACATCATTCTTCGTTACTCACTTCAGAAAGGGGGAAAGGAAAATAAGAAAGCCAACCATAGTACAGTCTTGATTAATTACCAGACTCGGCAGTGACAGCAAAAGCCAGAGGAGGGTGAATTTTATTACTACATACACACAGCGCAAACACAACTTCCCTGAGATCCATCAGCTCAATGAGGCAAGCATTAGTGCCTGGATCCCAAAGGCCTACAGGCTGAAAACACAGACCTGCAGAACCATCTAGCCCATCTTCCCTCTGCAGTGCTGCTCTGGGCTTCAGACCCTTTCTGATGGGCAAATCTCATGGACTGGTGGTACTTTTGGCCTTACTGTAGGCAATATGTTGTATATGGAATTGTCAATATGCACACTGCATGTACAGGCTGTGAGAACAATTCTGCTGTGTGAAACTGAAATGGCTGCAAAGAGGATTTAAATATTTTCCAAGTGTAAATCATGTGCAATTGTGATTTTTTTTTTTTTTCTCTAGATGATCTCTACCTTAAAAACTGACAAAGACATTGTTCGAAAAACCTACCTGCGTTGATAAAGTTGTCAATAACTGATCTCTCCCTACATGTTATTTAAAATAACTCAGAGTGTAATAATGTTAGGAAATCAGCTCAGTTAAAATTCCTAATGGGTCTCATATCACCCACACTTAGTATTCAAGAAAAAATGATGGTTTTTCATTCCCTAATTGTCAACCTTGGAAACTCAGTCTGTGATCTCAAGTTTATATTTTTCCAGCTCATACATCATTCGAAATAAAGAATGTAGTTTTGAACTTTTTAAACAACTGTATAAAAACATGCAAGCCATGAAAGAAGATGTATCACTCTTCTCAAAATTCTGCTGTCTTTAAGGAGAGTGAAAAATATTTCAAATGCATCTTAATTTCTATATCCTGCAGTCCTAATTCTGCAGTCATGAAGGGTTAAAAATTGTTTCCATTTTTAATTGAGCAAATAGGCTTGAGATCACATTCCAAGTTTCAATCACAGTGGCAGCTACTGGAAACCACTTGTCCCACGTTCATTAGTAGTAAAATTGCTTTCAACCGTGGTTGAGTGGGGATTAGACCAACTGATGACAATCACTGTTAAATGACAAGTCGCTTTCCCAGTACATACACAACCCAATTGTCTAGAGGCCCAGGGCTGATGAAGGGCTCCTAAGTATGAGTCTCTGCAGTACCCAGAATAAAGGGCTCGGAGACAGAGAATCTGGACTGCAAACACTGCATGTACATATTCCCTGGAAGAAGGAAAATTTTCTGACCTTAAAGATAGAAATTCAAAGGTCTCAATGAGTGTAGGGGGTCTAAAAAGCATACCCACCAAGGTGGCCTCTTCCATTCTCCTCCCACCCTGTCATATCCTCCTGAAGAATTAGGCACAAGGACACACAGAAAACTATGCAGGCATTCACCTAAGATGGTAGCACTTCTGGGCACACACAGGAGAAGAGTAGGAGACCTCTTAGTAAAGTTTCACCAGAGAAAGCAGATATGTACCAGGTATCTACATCCCAGGCAGCTATGCTGCCTAAACAGAGTTTTCAGTATCACTTTAGCTGCACTTTAAACACTGAAGTGTTTTTATGGATCCTGACCACAACCTTTTGGAACCAAGACCTCCTACTTGCCTGTCAAGAGAATACCTCACAACCTTCAATGTCTGCATCCTCTCAAAATGTGAAGGATACAACTAAGCCCTACAATAGGGCCAGAAAAGAAAGCTGCAGATGGAAGAGTACCTTTCAGAAAGCCTTGAACCATCTATATCAGTCAGAAGCAGCACATCTGGAAAGCACTGTGTTCCTGCTGACAGACAGGCACCAATAGCTGTATACAGGTACGACAACCCATCGGAGAGAACAGCACACATCTCTGCACAGATCTACACAATACAGAGACACCAGTCATGTGGAGCTGAGCCAACACACTGCACCATGCTCAGCTGTGTGGCACAGAAGGCCTAGTCACTGCTTAAGGTCACCTTACTCATCTACAGAAATTACAGAAAATGTGCAAAACCTAAACTAAAAATGGCATCATTTTCATTTCCCTGCTCCCTCCTGCCCTGATTAGCATGTTAAAAATGGTCCCATCTCTTCAAAACATAAACACTGTCACCCTCAAAAGCACGAGTGTTTTCTCAGTAAAAATGAGTCACTTTCTAAGTAAAGGTAAACTTCCTTCGGCTTTGTAAAGCATTGCCCTCAGCACCATTTTTATGCAAACCTACAATAACTGTTTTATCAGTCTTTCTTAAAAAAGCAAAATCTAAGCAGGTGCAAAATCCAGAGAAGAAAAAACTGTAAAGTTTGTGCCTTTTTAAAAAAATATTTTAATTTCACTTAGTTCCAAATTACAGCTCAAGATGTAGAAAATACATACTTCTATTAGAAGCCTGATTTTTTTCCCTGACACACTTTATTCATTGATCCCACATAACAAAAGCCAGCTTGAAAGACTGCTCTACTTTGCATCCATTTTTCATGTTGACTGTCTCTCAGCATCCTTCTCTGTGGCTGGTGCCTCAGTACATCTCCAGAGATCTGCCCCCTCCCCATCAATTCCACTCTGAAAGCACCCAAATCTGCTCTCAAGCAAAGAAAAAGAAATGTACATCCACCTGCCTGAGTGGCTTTCCCCTTCACCCCTCCCTGCAGGTATCCCTACTTTGTCTTTTCCAGATGAGCCTCCAAGTTATAGCCACTCTCCTTCTTCCTGAAGCCATCAGTCATTATGAGTGACATGCCAACTCACAGCTTGAACATACTACACCCACAGGAATCCCACCGCTATCTAGGCTACACAATGACAGCTTCTGACCAAGTGCTCTAAACCAGGCCTGGACAAAGGGACTAAGGCAGAACAGTACAACCAGGTTGGCACTCTACTGCACCCTACGGCCATCTCACAGCTCCACCGCAACAGCAGGAATGAAATACAGATCATAAAATTGCTGAGGCAGAAAACACATACTTTATTACGTGCAAATTCAAAACACTGTATGACACATCTTTATCTTTGTACTTGAACTAATAGAGAATTTCCATCAATGGAGAGGAGTTATAACACAGCTGAGAGACTCTTATTTGAGATGGTAGAGGAAGCTATATACAAAATACAGTTCATCAGACAAGGGAAGACCTTTCTACCTCTTGTCCCAGTGCTTAATTTAAACATTTTAGATGTTGGAAAACATGCTGGGTTCTTCCCTATTATTATTCCATATTTGCAGCTTACAACATAGTCACTACTGAAAATGGGAAGTAAAAAATGCCTGAGAAACCAAAATAACTATGTTGTTTCAATCTCCCAAACATGAGCCAGATATATCAGAAAAGCTATAAGAAAGACTTTCCATGCTGGAAATCCACTATGACAACCTAGATGATAGTGTTTAACTGACAGAAGAAAGTAAAGAAGTTCTGCAAAAATGTTGAGAGGATCTTATTCTATCACTTGGTGTTTAAACAGGATGATCTCTCCACACCACACTGTCCTAGGGTTCTTCCATGCCAAGTAGGCATGAACTCTCAGTGCTCGTTGCATTGGGTGTCAAACTCCAGGGGACACAGGCCAGAAGAGAAATGTATCCCCTAAGTTTAATACCCACTAAAGCAACATCCAAGTCCTGTCATTTAGAGTGTACTCAGATGTTTATCCCCACTCTGCTTTGGCTGGTAAAAAGTATAGATCAGATGCTTAATGTTTTTAACAGCCACCTAACACAAGAATCAATACTGCCAGACACCACAGACTGTCCATCATTAATGCCTTTACATCAGTGGTGTCCCCAATTTAACATACTTATAATGCCTTCCAACATTTGATCTATAAGCTTCACTTGCCTAAACAGAAAGAAACAAACTTCTCTTGTCACACTGTATGAAATGTTCATGGCTATGAATTGAGAAAAGAAGCAGAGTATGAACTTCGGGGCTGTGGCTGCAGATTATAGTCATGCTCATTGCTGGCCGTAGCTCTTTAATTAACAGACAAAATTTCACCATTCCAGAAGGTAAGTGGCAGTGACAGGAAGAACATGGTACTCTTGCAGACAGCAGAGAGTAAGAGAGTAACTTACACATTATTCCTCATGTTTGAGTTGTTTGACGTGCTATAAACACAAAGAGAATGAAGCTTCAATTTTTCATCTTTGGTGCTTGTGCTAAAAAGGCTCAGACTTGTCCAGCCTCTCAAGGTTAAAAAAACCCATAAAAACAAGTTTAAATGAGATGGCCCAGCACCCTCTTAAGCTGATTTTGAAACTGTCCAATGCAGGGGAATCCACCCCTTCCCTTGGGAGATTATTCCAATGTCTAATTGTTCTCATGGTGAAAAATTTTTCTTCTGGAGTCCAATTGGAATCTCCCCAGGAGTGACTTGTACCCATCACCCCTTGTCTTCTCCATGCGACTCCTTGTAAAAAGGGAGTCTCCCTCTTCTTGGTAGCCACCTTTTATGTACTGGTACATGATAATAAGGTCTCCCCTAAGCCTTCCCTTCTCAAGGCTGAAAATAACCACGTTTTCTCAGCCTTCCTTTATATGGCAGGTCTTCCAGTCCTCTCATCATCTTCATGGCCCTCCTCTGGACCATCTCCAGCCTATGTGGCCTGACTAGCACTGAGTAGAGAGGGATAATGACTTCTTTATCTCTGCTGGTGATGCCCTTGATAATGCAACCCAGTATCCTATTGGCTTTATTTGCCACTGCAGCATACTTTTGACTCATGTTGAACTTGTTGTCCACCAAGAACCCCAGGTCCCTTTCCACAGGGCTGCTCTCCAGCCAGGTGGATTCCAGTCAGAGCTGCATTCCTGGGTTATGTATTCCCAGGTGCAAGACCTTATAGTTGTCTCTGCTAAACTTCATAAAGTTACAGCTAGCTCACTCCTCCAGCCTGCCCAGGTCTTCCTGGAGGGTGGCTCTCCCTTCTGGATTGTCAACTTCCCCACTCACTTTGGTCTCATCTGCAAACTTCATGAGTCCTCTTGGTCACAACATCCAAATTACTTATGAAGATGTTAAACAGCATTGGGCCCAATATTGATCCCTGGAGGACCCTGCTTGTGAGTGGTTGCCAGTTTGAGAAAGAACTATTTACTACTCTTATGACTGCATCCTAGCAGCTTATCACATGTTGCCTTACCTGGGGTATCCAAGGAAATTCCTTAGCGCCTGGTTACTGCTGGATTTTAGATTTCATTACGATAGAGACCAGCTCTGCATTTCCACAGAGGCCCAGCCCTCTGCCTTAATAACCAGCACAGACCTTGCTCTATGAAACAACTCGGAGGGGCAGATGACAATGCATTGCTCTTCCCTGCAGCTTGGCCTACCCATCATCTCATCTTAGCTCAATAATTTTGTTCCAGCCTTTCTGCACTGCCTTCCATATAGATAGGTCTTTCGCTACCTATTTAGACAAAACAACATTCCCTCCCTTGTGGAAATCAGGGCACAGTAACACGGCAGCCTCCTAACCCTAGGAGAATGGTGCATCACTCTCAGAAATGCACACGAGTTTGTTCTAACTTATCATCTGTAACTCAGCTGATACTTCTGCTCAGTCTCTCATCTTCATTTTTTTCCACTACACAGACATGTACACATTTACCCTTCCCTCAAGAAAACATTAGTATGAGCGAGGGGTGGCGGAGAGGAAGAGAAGGCACGCAGTGTGTGTTTGTTCTGTAATAGCATAAGGTGTTCAGAGGATGGAGTAAGGGCTACAGCTATCAGCTCAAGGAGAAAAGCTTGCACAGCAATGTGTGCAACACCTGTGGAATGTGATTTTTCACTTGATAACCAGATTTTATTTTATATTCTCTTCTTTTCCCTGGTTTTCTCTTGCCAACATATATCACATGGGAATATTCTCCTTCTATAATTAAAGTGGAGATTTTAGATCTCCCGTTCTTGCAATGAATGAAAAAAAAAACCTAAACAAACACACACACACAAAAAAAAAACCTCACAAAGAAGACCACTCTTAAAATCCAGCTAGAGTAGCTCAAGAAAACAGCTAACTCAAATTGGACCAAATAGGAGACAGAGATGGAAGTCTTCTGGGCTCTTGGCAATCTTGTGGATGTGCTGTGTGGTCACCCGTAGTAAAAGTCCTAGGGAGAGCTTGAAGCCTGCTGCTTTCCTGGATTTGGAAGTGAGAACTTGAAGTACCCATATTTTTTTACTTGCATAACATTCCCTCATTCATTTCAAGGTACGAAAGCCTTTAGGATTCAGGATCAAATTCACTGTGAAAGGAAATGTGCCGTGGTAAAGTCTTCAAAGAGTCAGTACTGTGGGCAAGTGTGGAGAATCCAGAATATGAGTCAGCAGCCCATTACCATACTGTATTATTTCAGCCACTATCTCACTGAAGTGTGGGAAAGGAAGAGAAAACCCTGCTACTGTCTACAAGAATGGCAAATAGTATGGGGCCTGGGCTAGCAGTTAGGAGATCTGGTCTTGTTCCCAGGCACGCTCTCCTCTCCAGTGAGGCACTGATCATATTATATCACTCCTCTTAAGTTCTATTTATCCCTCTGTAAAATGGGCATGTACTGGCTCTCTTCCATAAAGCAAGAAGTTCCATAGAAAACTGCCAGATAAGTGCTAATTACTGTTAAAAATACGACTCTGTCCTAACTCCTTCAGACACACTAGCAGCAGCTTGGAAAATGAACAGTGCAATCTCAATAACGATGATCAGCCCAACAGCACTAGTACTGTTTAGCCCTAAATCAGGCCTGGCAGTTTGATGAGTTGCAAGGAAGGCGATATTATGTCTCAAGAGGAATGGACAAGTGCTGACAGCTCACCAAGGCTTCTGCTGTATGGACATTAAGCAGCTTTCTGCAAATGCTTAAACTCCCGCGAGAGGAAAGAACAGTGGGGAGGGAGGGAAAGAAAAACATTTCATAAACTTTTTCTCTCTCTCTCTTTTTTTTTTTTTACTTCTGCTGCTGTTCCTTCTCCCTCCCCAGCTCCTTTTTATTACAAATTAAATAATTACTGGGCTGTAGCCCAAAACACTGAAGATTTCACATCTTGTTTGGTCTAATTATATCAGTCGGCCTGACAAAATGGTTTCATCAATGGAATTGCCTTGCAAGAGCTCAGGCTAATCAATTCTTTGACACTTAATTAAGAACTCTGCTGGTCTGTGAGGATTCGGAGAAAAGGGCGGGGGGGGGGAGATGTTGGGCAGCAGTGTCTGTATATGCACTGTAGAGCACAGGTTGTTAAAACTCCTGGCACAAATGGACCTCCACTTCCCTCATTGTCCCTGCTCATCTTCCAGCTTTAATATTACCTCACACTTTATCTGTCTCTCTAACCGCTTGCTTCAGTTGGGGGTTTTTTATTACTTTAATCTCAGCTCTGCCACTAGTAATGGCTTCAAAACCCCTCTAGGGCCTTAGATCTACTTTCACACAGATGTTTCCAAAGCACACTGCAGCAGACAGGTTCGAAGCATAACACTTCAAACTGAAAGCACATCGGACCTCACACACTGATCAGGCTGAGATTTAGGCAGCAATTCAAGATGTCAGGCTGCCACAGGGAGAGGAACCCCAGAGAGGGTGTACTTCCCCTGGGTCAGCACCCACACTCCTAGTCAACACAGTGCCTGCAGGTCTTGCTAGCTGCATGATAAAGGCTTTCCTTTAAAAAACACTGCTACCAACCAGTGCAATTTGGGGACCACCCAACAGTACAAATTGTGATTTAGGCCTGTGGCAAGCAGATAGTTGTGTTTCTTTTGAATGACCAGTGCGTGCAATTCAGAGCTTGTGTTGGTTTTCATAGTTATATTGGCTTTCAGCTGGCTAAGGGAGGAGAGATGATGTACATTCCAGCATTTAAGTTATAAAAGAACAAACAGATAGCCTGATCTAGCACAAATATTGCCATTCACTGCAAAGATAACCCACTAATATGTTTTTGAATAGCTCTATACCAGCAATGTAAGCTTAACCTGGATCAGTACATTGTATCACTTGGTGGCAGTCTTCTATTCAGCTGGCCCCAGAGCAGAAGTTAAAAACTGTGAGCTACTTAAAAAAGTGTATCATTTAAGAAAGAAAAGTGTCATTTATAAACAAAATCAAATAATTTAAAACAAACAAACAAAACCACAGCAAAGCAACACAAACAAATGAGAGAAAAAAAAAAATCTGGAATTTGCCTTGGTAAAATCTAGTTTATCAAAGTTTGAGGAAAACACATGACTATTGCTCCTGGTGTAATTTCAGGTGCTAAAACCACATCATGAAGCGATCTATGCAGCTCTTGCTTGTTGTTCCTCTCATGGAAATCCAGAGGTTAGCAGTACCAGTGGTAAGCAAGAGATGGAAAACTCTTAGCTTGACCATACATTAGCCAGGTTCTCATTAAAATGCCTGGTTTTGTTCCAGATTCAGAGCTTCAGGTTCAATTCCAGTAGGAGCAAAGACTAAGAGCTGGAAAGCCAAATGCTTTACTGCAAAGAAAGTAGCCAGTGACAGGCTCCCTCACAACATATTCAGAGCTCTGACACAGTGAGCAGTAAATACCTCACCATTCTAAACCGCAAATTTTGGAGTGTAACTCAGAGGGCTTTGGATGAAAGACAAACCTTAAGAAGCCTTAACCTTTTCAAGTTTAGGATTCAAATTTCAAATTGAACATTACCTTTCAGGTTCATCCAATAATCAGGTGCTTATTAGGAAAGAAATCAGCCAAGGATATAACAGGAAATTACAAAGTCCATTTTACATACATTTTCTCTACATCTAAAAGACATTAGCTAGTAACTGTAAACTCCTGTATTTGTTGGGTCCATTCCTGGTTTGGAAAGCCACAAGAGTCCAAACAGAACCAGATGAACATTAATAAAAATAAAATCCAAATGTTAAGTGCAACATGTCTAACTTTTATCATTACTAGATGGCAAGACCGGCACATGCATGGGAGACTCCCTGAATTCAAGATCCCACATGAGAAAGTAAATTGGTAACAGTAGTAGATTCTATATACACACTCAAGTTTTGGCCACCTTGGAAGACTGTGGAGAAGCCAGGCAGGCTGTGCAAAACCAAAAGTGGAGGAAGGAAGGCAAGCAGGCATCTTACTTTGATTCTCAGCTTCTGAGAAAGTTAACCTCACTTAAGCAGGATCAAGAAAAGAGGGTCTAATTTTCTCTTTGTCAGCTTTTGTCACTGTCCTTCTCCCAATGTTAACATTGACAGTGAGAGAACTTGTCACTTTGCACTTCCTGCCATAAGGACATATTTTTCTGTATCCTCTTCTCCAACTACTGTTGGATTTCAAATTCTTTTTTCAACCCAAGTAAGCAATCACCCCTACACCTCTTCACCAATTTTCCACTACTCTGAAAATAAGAGTTGCTGTGTTTTCAGTGTCTTTGGTGGAGGTGTCTCAATTTTCACAGTGGAAAACTTTGTTAATACTAGACAGTAAACCTAATTAAAATTATACAAGAATTAGCAGACAAGTTCTTTCACTGCTAAAACAAATCTGAGTTTGTAGCTTGCAGCAAACAGTGACTTTTGTGAAGAATGAGCTGACTATCTGGATCAGCTGGTACCAAAAAAAGAACCCAGCAGAGCAAATAGAACATGAGGCTAGTGAAAAATGAAATTTGGGAATTAATTAGGAACAGAATGAGAAAGACGGAAAAACTACTTTTATAAAGCTCTACATTGACTCCGGTGTTTCGGTGTTGACTGACTGTCAGGAAGTGAATATTTTGCTGTAAGAAATGTGCAAATCTTTCATATTCAGGCTTGGTTTGGGTTTTTTTTGGTGGTAGGTAAAAAAAAAAAAATGGGGAGAAAAAGGTCCATTTGCTTCTTCCCAGAGAATATGATTTCAAATTTCAATTAAAATGAAATGAGCAGCACGATTATCACTATAGAGCAGGCGCCTGGTAGCAGCAATAGGCCTCTTTCACTGCCATGGCAACCGGTCCTCATTGTCACGGCTACCTTGGCACTACATGTAATTGTCGATGTGTGAGCCTGACTGATAATACACAATCAATACCCCATAAGCAGCAAACATAATTTTCAGTCTGAGGGAAAGAAAAAAAGGTGGGGGGAGGGGAGATGCTTGCAAAAGGGAAAGAAAGAGGGAAGGAGAAACAGGGGAAGTGAGGAAAATAGAGTGGGAGAGAGAAAGAAGAGAGACCAACTCCAAAACACCTTTAACAGCTGGAAAAATCTCACCAGAACACATGAGCACCTGCTAAGTCCTTCTAATTATATATTAACTAATTGTTTACGCCAACATCATTAAAGCATTATCCAAACACCACATCAACCAAGAAAATGCTTTTGTATGTAATCAACAGTAATTCTGATAATGCCAAATTCTCAGGAAAGAGCTGGCACTTACAGTCCAGAGCAGGAAGCTGATTTTTGTATATGGATCATTAGGTTTTTGTCTCACTGAGTATAAAAACAAAACCAAAAAAGCCCATGGAACAAACAGATCATGTAAGGAAAAGGGGAGCTTAGTCCACAAAGACAAAGCAGAAAGCAAACTGATATCAAAGTGGAGACAGGTGCAGGAGAATAAATGGAGAAATAAAAAGTCTGCTCAGTATTAACACTCAATCCTTTGGTCACCTCATGTTCTTGTCTGAACACTGTGTCATTTTACCTAATGTTTGCATGCTGTGCAGTGCAATCAGATCCCATTACTAGTGTAACACAAATATGAATGGAAATGAAGAATAAGAAAGGACACACAGAAAACTATGAAGAGAGAAGTGGAGGAAAAGAAATTGAAAGAACTGTGCAGAAAAATAAAACAAAACAAAACCCCAACAAAACAGAAAAAAAAAGTGAAGGAAAAACACTTGACACTGTTTTTTATAGTTGTGGGGACCAAACATACAGGTATGTTGACTTCAGTGTGAGCTACTTGCATGCTCCACCTGCATACATGGGCAAAACAGAGCATACAAGGCTATCAGCTGGTACCAGTGGGTTATGTTGATAAGGTCTCAAGAAGCTAGAAATGTGGCCATGCAAAGAAGCCATTCTTCTCCAGATGACAGGCCAAGAAGCAATGCCGTTGAGATTTCAGGTCAAGCTGGAGTGAAATCCCTATGGGCTGGCATGAAGTCAGTGTCTTGAGGGTTAAGGTACTTTATTCCCTCAAAAGTTTCTAAGGATAAGTAGTAGCAAGCTGTGGACTCACCTGAAAAATTGAGGGAATAGTAAAAGAAATGGATCCCTGCAGATACTGAAACAGTGATCTCAAAAATTCCTTAATGTGATCTAACTATTCTAGCAGAAAAAGTCACAGACTCACCAAAGCATGTAGAGGTGAGATGCTGGCATCTCAGACCCCTGCACTCCTCTGGATGTATCAGGTGGTGTCAGCAGGATTGAAGATAGTTAAGGAAAATGTCCATGTACCTGTTCAGAATGGCATGCAAAGGAAGTGGTTCATGTTTTCAAACCGTCTTCTTCTACATCTTTTTCTTTTCGTTAGTAGTTCTACTTATTCCTATGAGGAATAAACTCAAAAGATGTTTTGCAGATACACATGAACAACTTCTGGGTTTCATAGCACAGTGCAGGGGAAGCTGATGATACAACATAACACTGATAAGCTTAGCATATTAATACTGAATGCACAGTGGGAATGTCTTCCTAAATCCCGCAAGAGATAATCATCTGTCCTAAATTAGTTACACAGAGACAGAGAAGAAACTCTTAGCTGCCTTGGATGAACATGAGCAAATATGAATCACCCTATTTTATGGTCTACCATTTCTTAAATATTAGCACTTGCATCTGCTGAATCTGGCTATGTACCTTTGGTTTAGACCAATGTCTTTGCACTGGTGTGCTTCTCTGAGATACCTCATGTGGCAATATTAATTTTAAAGAGCATATTGTGCATTCAAGTATCAAATACAGAAGTAAAAATATGTTCTTGAATGAGCCAGTTTAGACAAAGTTCCCAAATCCTGCATCCAGCCACACAATGCAGTTGCTGCTGAAAGTTCAGCTTTCCTAAACAAACGATTTTATTAATAATTACACTGTCAGCTTAACTCCTAACTACAATATCAATCACCTCCTGCATGAAGGATAAGCATATCATACAGATATGCCAAGTCCAAGAAGACTCCTGCATTAGTACTGTAGCAATATACTTTGCATTCCCTTATTGATGAACAAGGCAATTCCCATAAAGCAGACCAAGGGAGTTACATGAAGCAGCCTTAGCTCTTCCCTTTTTAATCCAAATCTGACAGAAAAATAATGAAGGATATAAATCTGACCACATCTTATATAAAGAACAGCATGGTCATATATCATATAGCCCTGAATATTTTAACGTGCCTCTTCAATATCCCTTGCTTTTCTGAAACCACATGATAGCATCTTCCTAAAACTTGTACTCACTCTGGAAAGAGTAACTGTAACTTGCACCTTTATTTGTCAAATTCACACTGCAGAAAAGATAGGATAATTGGGCCCCAGTTGTCTAACATTTATGGAACAAGCCTCTGATAACAACAGATTGATTGACAGCTCCAGTTGTAGAACGCAAACACAAAGTCTTTTGGATTGTAATGTTCTAAGTGTTGATGCTAGAGGTTGAAAAGCAAAATTAAACAATAATAAAGGACATGCCTGCAACAAATGCAACATCAGAAATTTCCCTGAGGTTTCACTGAGGTCTGATAGAATCATTCTAAAATAAAACTTGAAGACACTATAAAGTTCTAGTTTTCCTAATGCTCCCCTAGGCTTTCCAAGGATGCCTCATCATTTCCCAGTATCTCAAGAACTACTTTCCAGACACTTAGAAAGCTTTCATTTTCTTTCTACTTTATGGACTTGCACTTCATCTTACCTTCTACCTCTGCTCCTGACCAGTCCTCCTCAATCACACACACTCTGAAAATGAATATAAACCCCTAGCAGACAAAGCCAGCAATCTGTTCAGTTCTGTCTCTTTGTCAGATTATCTGATCTATTCTTACTTTCAAGTTCTGATTGAAACAATATGTCAGGGGAAGCAATCAAAACCATTTTTGTTTACTGCATTCTCTGTAGTAATTGCAACCTTTTATGATTTTTCTAAAGGCAAATTATTAATGAAGTCTAATCTGTACTATAATTAGAAAGAAAGAAATTAAACAGTTGCTCTTTCCCTCACAAAACAATGGTAAGAATATCCATTGAGTATATTACATAAACTCAGAATACATTGGTAATTACATACTGCAACCTCGTAGCTACTAAGGTAGTAGAGGCCTTCCCTGAACAGCTCACTGCAGGATTGTCCTGGTTTGAGTGAAAACAGAACTAATTCTTTTCAGTTATTTTACTTTTCAGTTCAGTTCTTCTAACTAACTGCACTGTCTGAAGTTAGCAGCCTGTTTTCACAGACAGTGCCTGCTGCCGGCAGTGATAACACCCCATGTTTAGAGTTACTATAAAGATTGGTGTGCAGATCAAGGCCACTGCTGGACCTTGTGTACCACATTGGGGGGTGCAGGAAAGTGAAAGGCCGCACCTAGGGAGGAGCAGACAGGGCAGGTGACCCCCAACTGACCAACGAGGTATTCCAGCCCATATACGTCATATTGGATACATAAAGCAGAGGGATCCAAAGGGTCTATGGGGCTTCTACCTGGGCTCTTCTCCCCTCTTGGACTGCTTCCTCGGAACATCGAAGGAGGACTCTGTCCATTCTGCCTTCTATCCCGTGTTCCTGAATCCAGTAGCAGAATCCAGCTCCTGAAAACAGCTCCCATCTGCTGCGGGGCCCGGTCTGGGACCCCTGGTGCCTGCTCTACAACATCAGTGGTGACGGTGATGGAATTACCGAGGGGGGGGTTGGGTTCGATACTGGTTTTGTATATATTTGTACATATTCTACATTATTATCATCATTAAAGCTGTTCTAGTTTCCTCTTCTTATCACTAAGTCTCTCTCCCATATTCCTTTTCTCTTCCCCTCTGGGGAGGGAGGGGGATTAACAGAGAGCATCTGTTAGGTCTATGGGGCCACCCTGACCCTAAACTGTGACAAGGATGAAGGCCTGACATACTGGAAAACATCCTTTGCCTTGAGAAATATGCATCTGTTGCTTTTGGTACTTGCATTAAGACATGCTGAAGAATGCAAACTCCCTCTACACATATTCTTCAAGTATTAGAAAATATGGCCACCTTCCATAACTCAGAAATCCATAACCTCACTTATGAGATGTGGCAATGGGGTGGGATGTGTATACTCAGGAGACGCGGACTCTACAGCCTAAGAGGAGAGAACACAAAGGCCACAGCAGTCTGACAAACACTAAAACCCTTTCTGTGAACCACTCCAACTGCCTGAGTACAAAATGAGATCCAATCCCTAATCACAACATTTACAGCTGCTTATTTATTATTTGCACTACCTAAGGTAAGTAGTGCAACAACCACACAATGGAAAATCACATTTCCTATAGCACAGAGACAACATGCACAGCTAATAGCAAAGCTCCAGAAAACCTCAGAGTCCAACAAAAAATAGAACCATAGAATCATTTTTATCGGAAAAGACCTTTAAGATCATTGAGTCCAGCCACTAACATAACACTGCCAATCCCAACACTAAACCATGTCTCTAAGCATCTCATATACATGTCTTTTAAACAATGCCAGGGATGGTGACTCCACCACTTTCCTGGGCAGCTTGTTCCAGCACTTGACAACCCTTTTAGTGAAGAAGTTTTTTCTAATCTCCAACCTAAATCTCCCCTGGTGCAACTTGATGACATTTTCTCTTGTCCTATCGCTTGTTACCTGTGAGAATAGACTGATCCCCACCATTCTACAATCTCCTTTCAGGTAGCTGTAGAGAGTGATAAGGTCTCCCCTGAGCCTCCTTTTCTTCAGACTAAACAACTCCAATTTCCTCAGCTGCTCCTTATAAGACTTGTTCTCTAGAACCTTCACCAGCTTCGTTGCTCTTCGTTGGACATGCAAGCATAGAATCATAGACTGTTTTGGGTTGTAAGGGACCTTTAAACGTCATCTAATCTAAAGCCCCTGCAGTGAGCAGGGACATATTTAACTACATCAGGTTGCTCAGAGTCCCATCCAACCTGACCTTGAACAGAGATGGGGCATCTACCATCTCTCTACGTAACGAGCATTTCTCCACCCTAATTGTAAAAAATTTCTTCCTTCTACCTAGTCTAAATCTCCCCTCTTTTAGTTTAAAACCATTACAACTTGTTTTGTTGCAATAGACCCTACTAAAAAGACTATCCACATCCTTCTTATAGGCACCCTTCAAGTATCGAAAGGCTACAATAACAACTCTCCAAAGCCTTCTCTTCCCTAGGCTGAACAACCCAAACACTCTCAGCCTTTCTTCATAGCTATCCTGGTCTGAGCTTCTCAGCTCAGTCTCTTCTAACTAACTGCACTTCCTGAAGTTAACGGCAGATTTTTGCAGACAGTGCCTGCTTCT
>JAAGNO010029612.1:20113-40963 GCA_033439905.1 Ceryle rudis
CTATCTAGCCCTAACCTTTGAGGACAGGAGAGATGGTTCATCCCTTTGATCATTTTTGTGGCCCTCCTCTGGATGCAATCCAACACTTTCACATCCTTATGCCAAGGACTCCAGAGCTGGACACTGTACTCCAGCTAAATCTGCAAAAGCATTTTCTATTAAAAAGCCTATCTCCTCCAAAATGATCTAATAGGCAGCCCATCTAAGCTGGGACAAACAAAACCCATTTGAAAAGGAACCTGGGCCAATGGGTGAATACACCTGGCTTCCCCGGGCATATCATCCCTCTCAAAAAGCTGACCCCGTCCTTGTAATTGGCTCTGGCATCCAGCAGAGGTAGTAATTTTAAGTCAATGTTACAGCTCGAGCTGCTTGTACACAAGGCTACCAGTGATTGCAGGGGCTGTTTGACAAAACCCGCCTGATTGCTGGGAAGGGAAGCTCACAGAAAACAGCCTGCTACAATAAACATCTATGAGCCTTTGAAAGGCGTAGGATACAAAGACTGCAGTGGGGAAGAGACAAGAAGGGGAAGGAAACAATTCCAGGTTGTGCAATTTGGAAGAAAAAGACACAAAAGAACATGCAGGAGAAATGTTGAGATGCATTTCTGTTTGGCAACAATTCCCCTGGAACAGCTTCTGTGGAGTGATGGTGGAATTTGTGTTGCTTTAGTCATTTATAATTAGACTGGATGTATCACTGGTGAATGTGACACAAAGAACAAACTTGCAGCAAATGCCAAAGGAACAAGTAAGATGGCACAGGTGTTTGCCATTTCTTCTGTCTAAGGCATCTTTCACTTCATCCTTAACTGCTTTTTAGTCTTTCTGTATAAACCTGTTAATCCCCCTATCCTGGCAAAATTCCAGTTTAGTAATTAGTTTCTGCCTACCTTACATTTCTTTTTGTGGCTTTGATTTCTTCTAGCATTATTGTATCTCCTTTTAAGTGAAGTATAATATTGTGCTGGCATGTTCCACTCCAGAAGTAGTTGCTAATACACACAGAAGAGGAATGTGGTGGCTGTTTAAAAGAGCTCAGCAAACACGAAAATGTATCACAGCAAGTGGAGGAGGAGATCGCAGCCAATACAAATCTGCTGCAGAATCTAAGCAGAAAATAGCTCTTTGAATTGGAACTAGACCAGAACCCTGGATTTAACATATCTACAATTGTGAAAACTGACAGAAGATCTTTACAAACACCAACACTCATGAAATAAGTCTATGATTTATCCCAAAAGGGCAGTGGAATCAGTACCACTTCAAGGGACAAAAGACCATCTATTGAGTCATCCCTATTACTTCCTGAAAAAAACTCTCTTGGGTTTGGTTTTTTTTTGGAGATCTTCTTTTCAAGCCCTAACTAACTCTATGCGAAATCTGGTGAGAACACAGCCCAAGGCAGTGAGGCTGCAGGAAGTCAACTGAATCCTTTTGTAGACAACTCTCCCATCCTGTTTTTCAGCAAATAGCTCAGTCTTGGGAATCTATGAAAAAGTAAAAACCCCACAGACCACACTTGAAAAGCAACAACAAACATAAAAATAAGATGTTGGATTATTTTCCTCCCCTCTTTCTTATTCTGCAGAAAGTTGCAAATTTAATTTCCTAGGTGGTTTGATTTTTTCCTCTTCTAAAAATGCACCCAATCTAAGAAGTACACAAGACTGCTTACTTTTAAAATGCAAATGTTCAAGAAAAACACATACCAGAAATAGGATTATCATTTCTTCCCTCTGTTCTTCCCAATGAAATAAGTTGTGTGTATACCACTTGCAAAAGTAATCCCCCAGAAAATACACACTAGAATCTCAAGAGACATGGAAGAAGAACTAGAGATGACAGGATTTTCTGACATTCATTACAATTATTGTTCACTTTTTGAAAAGGAACATAGATATTGAAGAAATATTCAAGCTTTTTTTTAAACTGCAAAGCAAAAAAAAAAAAAAAACCAAAGTAACTGCATTAGTTAAATCCATTCTCGCATCTTGAGAGGATATTTATTTTCTCTGAGGGCTGATAAAAGTTCCCGATGACATGCTTTCTAATTTTAAAATCACTCTCACTTCACAGTTTTGAAAAAGCTGATGTCAGGGAGTGAGTGGGTGGGTCTGTTTTAAGTGTGATTCACACATTAGATTCTCTTATCAGCTTGTGCATATTCACAAGTGCTATGCACAGGCTGTTGGGTTAACAAAAAGTCCAACAGGGAAAGGGTCATTTGGAAGGAGCTAATCAAGACAAGGAAAAGAAATAGAGAAAAGTTGTTACATCACCTTTCTTCATGTGTCATGCATGCAAATATACCAGCCCTATCTATGGCACAACAGAATACATCCCACCTGCAAAGGGGCTCTCCCTGCCCTTCTTCCCACCATCTTGTGACTCTCTAGAATGCAGAAGTAAATCCAAGTCTGTCATGATCTCCCCCATAAATGAAGCCATGTTTTCAAATATGCCTTTACTAGAGCACAAGAACTAGCTCCCAAGCCAAGGCTGATTCACAGTGTAGTGATGGTGTAAGGCTTATATTTATGAGGGAGCCTGAAATAACAGACTGCCCTACTAACAAGCCATTCCTTCTGTACACACTTTTATATATTATTTGCTCCTACTGTGGGTCTGATCAGGATAGCTCCTCCTCGAAGTAAATCCTGAAAGCAAGAAAAAGCTGTTCCTGAGATGATAGTATTGGGAGTAGGAACCATTCAAATATCTGAGATGAAATACTAAATGATGATGTCAGCTGCCTAGGTGACACTGATGTCAGGCCACTAAACTTTTTTTGCAGCTTGGCCTATTTCTCAGATGATCAGACTATAGATAGCAGAACTACATCTATCTTTCTTCAAAGTCCTTTGCTAGTGTTTTGTCTCTTCTCCCTCTGATTGTGACACATTTACGGGCATAGAAGAAGGTGCTACGGACTGATGAGATGGCAACCCTGTACCATCATCTTGGTGGAAAAATGAAATTCACCCATGACAAGGATACAATAAGATTCTATACGATGGCTGCGGGACACAGATATGCCCCGAGGCACAATCTGGCACTCTCATTCCCTGTATGACTAACATAATCCACGATGAACAGCATCATCACAAAGTCTCTGCAAATCGTGCCTTAGCCTAAGCAACTGGAAAAGGTTCTGTTGACTGCAACGCACATACTTTAATTGTCAGAAGTTAGCAAGCACAGCAGAGGTGGGGGAGGTAGGAAGAAGGCTGGGTGGTAGGGAGGGAACGTATATGATACAGACATACACTACACTGTAATTAAGGGTAATTTCAGAAGCATTTACCTGTGTTTCAGTGTCTGACAACTTTTCACTTGTGAATGCTGCAAACGTCTCAGCTCTACAGACTGATCTTGTTTTTATGTTGCAGGGATGGGAGGAGCAGAAAAATGAGTCGTTCTCTGATTTAATTACCTCCTCTGATTTGAGCAACATGCAGTGAAATACAGTTTAACTCTTGCTCAGAAAGATTTAAGTGCCCACACTAAAGCAGAACTGAAATTGAACCATGACTAGTGTCTGCATACACAGAGATACTGTAGAGGCTCCCCTGCCGGCAGAGGTAACCAAGGAGGAATGCTGCCATATGACCATAAATGTCACCTTTGTTCAGTCACCAACCTAAAAGCCACTGCTTGATTTCCATTTTGTTTTGCTGCAAATCTGAGGTTCCCCATCCTTTTTGTTGAAAAATTACTATGATGGGAATAAAAACAGAGCTGCAAATCAGGTAACTCAAGTTACCTCCCTCATTCCACAAATGTCTCAGTCTTGGGCCCATTGCATCACTTAGCATTGCTGTTTTCCTCCTCCTTAAAACAGAAGCAGCATCTTCCACCTTTGTCAAGTGCTCTGAAAGCTGGGACTCCAAAACATCTGAAAGATGAGTACTTTGGAGAAGTCCAGAGTTAAAAGAATTGTCAGGAAAAAGGCATTTTAACGGAATCCTAAAGATTGGGTCAAAGAATCAGTACTTGCCTCACTCTTTTATTTACTTATTTTTTAAATTAGCTTAACAATTGTGCTCCAGGTCCTGATCCACAATGTCAGTCTCTGTCATGTCAAGGTAAGTGACACATCACACTATGTCAGATTGCACATGATATTGTATGGCATGAAGACAAAACATTTCATCCCGAGTTGTTGGTGATAGGAGAAAAGAACAGAAAATTAAAGATTAAAATTATTTACTCTCATATAAAATAGCATCACAGTTTATTTTATCCATCATTTTACCCTAAATATGGAAAGTATTTCCAGAGCTTATAGCAGAGAATGACTGAAAGCATTAAGCAGAACTACACAAACTTTGGACAGACAATACAATTTAATTTCTCAAATACTTCTGTTCTGACCTTCAGCTCCCCAGATGGTTGAGGCTTAGATGATACAATAATATTGCCACCCTCTTCAGAACTCATCCTCTTCTTTTTTCTAACTATAGCAATTATTCCATGAGGTAACTCAACCAGATCCATTACTGGACCTGTGCTGAACCTTGTGTTCTTTTAGTCTCTCAAGTCTTGGAAAAGTCCCCTCTGGGGCTGGAATCTATAGCAGAAGAGTCTGCAATCATTAGATTCTTTTACTCCATTATGGACATGATTTGATCCCATAACTACAGAGGTGAAGAATTTGTAACTCATCTACACCTACTGTTTTCATATAGGCTAAATATCTTCTTCCAGTCCATTTTCTTTCTTACTTTCACTGTGAAAAATGAGGATCTGAGAAGGCCAGAGTGTGGCCACTACAACATTAGAATACCTGCTTCCTTTCAGGGTGACACACAGATCTTGTAAACATGTATATGCCATTTCCCTATTTCTCTTTTGAATGGGATTTCCATTTGTTCCATTTTTAACCAGAGCAGCATGCAGCTGAACTAAATTGTCTGTAGCTCACAAGTGCTCTATGTGAAGAAGCTTTGAAGTAATGACCACTGATGATCCATTGGGGTAGAAATCAGAACAATTATGACCTCCATCTCTGTATTGAAAAAGCAGTAAAATCTTTCTGTAACAGAGCTAATCTGTCACTGACAGCAGAAAGTACCACAATCAGCTGATAAAACACCAAGCAGATTCCAATGAACTGTGTGGTAACAGCAATTAACTTTGGGTTATCATGTATCCGCCTCTGAGAAAGAAGCATGACTGTGTCCCATGCTAGCGTCAGACTGATTGGAAAATCCTCTAGTATTACACTTATATCAAGCAGCCCCAATTAGGTAAGTCCCTTTCACTCACTGTAAGGTGATCTCCCTTTGGGATACCAGCTTGCCCACACTCCCACTACATTGTTTACTGCTGAGATGGAATGGACACAGTCATGACAATGGGCAGAGCAGCGAGTAGAGAAAGATGACGATGGCCAGTGTCTGATAGTGAATTGTAAGCAAGGAGAGTTTAGTGTAAAGACAATGTAAAATTCAGGATGGGCTTTTTGAAATTGAGCTAAATCAAGAAATGACCTAAGTTTCTGACACCAGTTGAGCTAAAATGTGCAAGAGGAGAAAGAAATAGGAAGGGAAGTATCATTAATACTTTGTATTCACTTTCACTTCCATGGACTGACTTGACCACTGTTGGTGAGCAAAATATCATAGCAGCTGCTCCTTCTTCACTGAAAAATATTAGTGACTGAAAAAATCCTTCCTTACATTAATCCTTCCTGTCAGAGCAAACAAGGTCCTGCAGAGCATACCTGTGTCATAATACAGCTCAGTTGCTGCAGAGCTAGGGGCTGGGTTCAGGCTAAACATGTACAGGACTTCTTTAGGAGGTTCTGTCATAGACTGAAAACATAATTGACCCTAACAATCCGAAAGTATGTGATAGTAAGCTAAAAGTATGTCTGACCATCAGGTCTGGGAACAACAATATCAGCCACATCTCCCCAAAGCCCAAATACAGATTCACTTGGCAGACAGAGCTACTCAGCATAACAAAGATGGCAGGAGCAGGAGTTCATACTGTGTTTGCAGGACATAGCACTCCTCTTCAGAAGGTGATTCAGAACAAATGCCTAATATAGGTGCTCCAAAACTCTGATGGATCTCATTTCTCTTCACAGACTCATAGATCAAGCTCAGGTCCAACTTTCCTCCGTGAAGAAAACACTGACAACAACATACAGTAAACACTATTCAGTCTTACCTGACAGTTACTAATGAGTCCCCATGCCAGCACTTGCCCTCCTGCATAGTTTTCTCTCATCTTATAGGTATATCCATGCAACAGCCCCATGAACGTACCAAATAGGTACATTCCATATAGGAATAGGTTACTTATCTCCATGAGGCTGACTCTGCTCCACTGACTTCTCCAGACCTACAAAAAGCTCTCACAAAACAGCCCTTTGAGAATAAGCATCCCACTTAAACCCCAGGGACAAACCGGCAGTGAATGCAAAGGCAGCTGCCAAGATGGCTGGATGTCTCTGATACAACAGTGAGTGTTATATCCTCTTGCTGGTCTCTGTTTGGAAACGAAACAACCATTTGTAAATCATTTTTAATTGTCATGTTAAAGAGCAAGGAGTGAAGCAATCAGAGAGCTTGTGGTGCTGGAGGCCTGACACCTCCATCAGGCACGGATCAGCAGGCAGGATAATAAGAGGAAAAGCTGCAGGGTTACATAAGCAGGCACAGGCGGGCAAGTGGGAGCCTGAGAGAGGAGGGCAAGTGCATGCCCTCTCCCTGCTCCCTTCTGGGGAGCAACTTATGTGAACTCAATGACAACACAACCCCTTATGTCATGGATTAATTTGGTGCGTTGCAAAAGCACACAACTCAAATCCTTGGGGAATTTTTTGCAATGAAATGGCCACGTTACTTGTAAATTTTCTTTTTTTTAAAAAATGGGAAGTGGCTTTTTCAGTTCCTAATGAGTCATCCCTACCTTAACTGGAAAGGAACAAGAGACAGGTTGCTGCTACGGTTCAGCAGGCTCTGACTTGCTATTCACCCTTTTGGTATTATCCCTTTTTACCAGCTTTTAATCAAAAAATTTCCTAGAAAATCTCACCAAGCTAGGGATCTCCTTTCCAGAAGACATGGTTCTCCAGGAAGAGATACATAAAACCATAAAGGCACAGTCACTGTGGAATTATCTTTTCAGCAAGTCCTATACTAGGTGGAGAAAGCAAATTTTATGTTGATCTAGAAGCATGGGTCCATTTGCATTAGCTTGTCTGCCTTGGTGTATTTGTGAAACACTAAACTTAGGTTTGCATCTTGTATATACAAAGTAATAATACATCATAACAGGTCTTCATCAACCTTCACATGCTTCTCACAACTATTACTCGCTATTAAAGACTCCACAACACTTTAAACCATGGCACCTTCAACTGAGCTCCAGAGAAGAAATACCCTCAAATTCCTTGTTCACCAATCTGATCACTAGAGTACTGGGAAGCACAGCAAAGCAAGGACTGAAAGCAAGGGTCAACCAAGCCTTCATCACAGAATAGCTAGACTACTGTAGTAGGAAGTCCTGGGTACATCTTCTCAGTAGGTATAATCATTATGCAAAACAGCAGGTAGCAAGAGAAAGGCACAGAAAAGGGTTCTGCTTCACTGAGGATTCTTATTACTGCTTAAATACAGAAGATTAGATCTTCTTTCATTATTGCTCCCCAGGAGGCCATAGGCCTTGCAGCTCTAGGTTGTTTTGTAATCTGACATAAGGGACACCTGTTCATCTGCAGCACATGGATTCACTTGGCAAAGGTGCTGTCGTTCTGTTGTGAGCTGCAGAAGACCCATGCTTAGCACAGTCTGAGGGTGGAAGGCAGAAATGGCTAACTGCTGCCCTTCAGTCTTCGAGAAGATGCTTTGATTGCTGTTACACTATTTATAGTTTCAAAGAACTATCCTTGCAACTAGGAGTAAGAATCTGAGAACAGTCATAGTTACATCCAGCTCGTCTACAGCAGCACTTCTACATTGCATCATTTTTGCCATCCAGAAATTAGTTTTATGACAACTGAATTTCATGACAAATACATTAAATACATACCAACTTTATGAAAGCAGCAGACAAATGCTCCAGAACTTAGTTCATTATGTTTAAGAACAAGTCCAATCCAACGCTGATCAGGAGAGAGTCAGCCTCATCTTTTCTGTTATTCCTTCCAAAGCTTTTCCAGACGTAGGGAACGGAATTGATGCACAATAACAAACACAGCCAGTTCCCTGTGTCCACACATGATTTCAGTGGCCTGGTAAAAGGTGTTCCTCTATATAAGAAACCCCTTCCAGAAGCTTTAAACACTTAGCTTTAACCTTTTCTCCTCCCTTTAAGTCTTGTGGTTGCCCCCGTGCTCTCTCATCTAAACAATAACCAAGGTGGTAATAAATCGGAGTGTTAATTTGTCTGTAATTTTCATCCGAGTCCAAACTGGGGTTTTTTAAAGTATTTAAAAATATTGTTTGGAGTTTGTTTCTTTTCAGTGCCATGGTATTGAGTACTTCCTAACTCTCTACAGGTGGTAAATAGAGGATGAGATAATAAGGTTAAAGTCACCAGAACTGTTAAGAAAATCTGTCCCCAGTGACAGAGCCCACAGAAAGACAGGTAAGAATGAGCAGGCTATGAGAGGTGTGGGTTGTCCCCACACAGTTCTGCAGAACATTGACACTGAAGTGTACAGGTGACAAGATAAGTGTTAGCTTTGTGAATTACTTCACTTCTCATCATATTAGCAGGAATATCTAATTGGTTTTAGGCTCAAAGCAGAACTTGGGAATAACACCACCCACTCCGGCAATATACCAAAACAGGAATAATAGGAAATCTTACACAAATATACAGATAGCCTTTTCTCTTACTACCAGTCTCACTTCTGAAAATGAGTAAATACTTCTGACAATGAATAAAAACTTCTGACAGATGAACTTTGGCAAATTTAACTCAAGCAGTTTAAGACATGACATGACTATACACATCTGTCTACCCCCCCACTTCACTGGAGAATACCATCCTCAAAAGTAAGTCAACAAAATGGGAAGTTTGTCCATGCCTTGTTTGCTCCAGGTCACAAATCCTAACCAGCATCTTAGCACAAACCCATCTTCTCTGGTGGCTTCATCTCAGCTGTTAGACTGTGTCATGAAAATGCAAACACTCCACTCATTCTGCCACCCCACTGACAAAAATGATAACCACATAAGGCACAGGGAGGACAGGGAGGTAATCCTAGGTAGTCAGCATAGACTTACTAGGGGCAAGTCCTGCCTGACCAACCTAGTGGCTTTCTACAATAAGTGACTGCATCAGTCAACGAGGGTAGACCTACGGATGTTGTCTATCTGGACTTCTGCAAGGCCTCTGACACAGTTCCCCACAACATCCTTATCTCTAAGTTGAAGAATTATGGGTTCAATGGATAGACTGTTCAGTGGATAAAGAACTGGCTAGATGGTCGCATCCAGAGAGTGATGGTCAATGGCTCGATGTCCATATGGAGGAAGGTGACGAGTGGTGTCCCTCAGGGGTCTCTGCTGGGACCAGTGTTGTTTAATATCTTCATTAATGACAGTGGCATTGAGTGAACCCTCAGCAAATTTGCAGATGATACCAAGCTGGGGGGTGCAGTTGATATGCCAGATGGACGGGACACCATCCAGAGGGACCTGGATAGGCTGGAGAGGTGGGCCCAGATGAACCTTATGAGGTTCAACAGAGCGAAGTGCAGGGTCCTGCACTTGGGCCAGGGTAACCAGCATTATCAGTATAGACTGGGAGAGGATATACTGGAGACCAGTCCTGTGGAAAGTGACTTGGGGGTGCTGGTGTATGAAAAACTAGATATGAGCCACCAATGTGAAATTGCAGCCCAGAAGGCCAGTCACATCCTGGGCTGCATCAAAGGAACTGTGGCCAGCAGATCAAGAGAGGTGATTCTGCCCCTCTGCTCTGCCCTGGTGAGACCTCACCTGGAGTTCTGGAGCCCCCAGCACAAGAAGGATGCAGACATACTGGAACATGTCCAGAGGAAGGCCACCAAAATGATCAGGAGAATGAAGCATCTCTCATATGAAGACAGGCTGAGAGAGTTGGGGCTATTCAGCCCAGAGAAGAGAAGGCTCCGGGGGGACCTTACAGTGACCTTCCTGTACCTGAAGGGGGCCTACATGAAGGCAGGGGAAGGTCTGTTCACAAGGGTTTGTAATGACAGGACAAGGAGCAATGGTTTTAAGCTAGGAAGGGATAGATTTAGACTGGATATTAGAAAAAAAGTTCTTTAATATGGGGGTGATAGATCACTGGAATGGACTGCCCAGAGAGGTGGTGGAGGCCCCATCCCTGGAGTCATTCAAGGTCAGGCTTGATGGGGCTCTGAGCAACTTGCCCTTGGTAGAGATGTCCCTACTTGTGTAGGAAGGTTAGACCAGATGACCTCTAGAAGTCCCTTCCAGCCTAAAACATTCTATGAATCTATGCACTGGGATAGAATTCACAACTGAGAAATATAATGTTCAATACAACTACATCTGCCACAGTCTACCAGTGGCTGCTCTAGGATCTTTCAGGCTATGCCGACTTCCAACATTTTACTTTATTCAATTCATGGTCTTACAGCAAAACTAGGGTGCAAATATATCCATCAGTCCATCGTGCAATTAAATTGATCTGTCTTCCTTCCTTTCTGAACTGCAATTCTTTTAACATGAACTGCCTGTAAAGCCACTAACAATTTCCTTCCATCCACCAGATCCTTTTGGAATTGCTGAAGAAGCTTCCTTCTACAGGTGCCGTCCTTTCATGGAGAAGCAACATTTCATGAAGAAGCATGGTATGAAAACTACATGAAGGGTTTTTGTTTTCAAGCACATTCAGTTTTGTGACTGCTTCTCTAAGGTGAAGATAAAATAAATACATAGAGTAAAACACAAAGAGAGGAGCACAAACAAACCCCCCAAAAGGATTAACTACACAAGACAGAAAACAAAGGAAGGCTCAAGTTACTCTTGAACTCACAATTTTTTAAAAAAATCTATTTCTTGGCTCCCTAGATTTTATGTAGGAACTCAGGGCTTGGAGGTAGTGAATTTATGCTTCAGGGGAAAAGAGAATGTTACCCCTCCCATTTGCAGTTTTCTTCAGTTCATTAAATGAAAGAAATTGATTTGGTGAAGGTAATTTTGTAATTAAAAAGCTTATCATGGCTTTCTCTAATGAGCTAAGCAAACAGACAGTAATTCAGTGACAATATTTACACAGTGCACACTGGGGGACATTTGTTTAGAAAATTAAATAATAGAAGAAAGTGGGAAGAGGAGAGACGGGAAAGTAAGTGAAGGAGAAGAGGTCAATTCTAGATCCAAGTTCATCCCAGGATGTTGATCCCCAGATGACTTCTTCCTGTTCTCTTTGTATCACAGCAGCAAAAGGAAGAAAAGAATATAAGCGACCCATGCTACCTGCCCTGTGTAAGTGGGCTTTTCACAGCCTGAATTTCCTGTTTACATATCTCCAGCTGGGACTATAGCCAACTCTCCAGTCAGGATTTCAGGGAACAGTTTTATGCTCACACAAGTCTAAGAATTACCTTTCCAGGATACGCTTCCTCTCTCTAGGGTGCCAGAGGCTTCATGGACACCAACTGAGGGCACAGTGTGGAAAGGAGGACAAATGCTTGAGAACTGGGAAACTGTTGACTTCAAAAAGCTCTTCTGTTTCAGTTGGAGTGAGACTTGAAACTCAAAGAATTCCTTTTGCGCCTTCAGAAAGCAAGAACCCACCACAAAGATCCTGCTTCAAGCAAAGCTTTGCGCACTGCAGGATGAAAAATAGAGCCAAAGGAAACCCAGCAGCTCCCTGCGGACTTCTCTCCTCTTGGTCTGTTCTGTGATGCAGAGGTACACTATTCCAGTCCTAGGGGAAAGCTTCCTGGAGGAGGAAGGAGGAAGTCTCTTCTCCTCTGCCCTGCTTCCCTCATCCTTTAGAGTTTGTTCTCCCACCATCTCTCCCTGTGCTGTGTAACCATGTATTAAAACTCTGACAGTCTGAGAGAGGGGGAAGAGAGCTCTGAAAAAGTAATTCTTAAGTCTTCCAAGTGTCACATGCTTACAAAACTGTTCCCTCTACTCTTGAAAAGAGAACTGGCTCAGATACTGTAGCAACAGGCGACAGTACAAGTCAAGAGAAAAAGATGAGTTCTAAAAAGGGTGAGCAGAAGATCAGTTAGATGTGAGGCAGCACAGAGACAGGGAAACGCTGCTAAGAGAAAAGTTAATAGTGGGAGTAAACTCACAAAGCTTAAAAGACCAGAGAGAGAGAATAAAATGGGAACTTCAGTGGACACAGAAAAAGAACCTGTGAATATAAAAATTTGTCACATTTCAACTCAGAAATAGCTGCATTACAATGCTTAGCATATGCTTTTAAATCCTCTTTACAGCTATATTGTAAAGCATGAAACAACTCATACTAATGAAGTGGAAAATAATTTAGATTTCACTCTCAAACTTCCATACAAATTCCTGGATAAAGATCAAATGCATTCCTGTGCACCATCAGAGACCAGCATATCACTGTGCCAATTGGATTATATGAGGGGGCAGATAATAATGAGACCTCTTTCTTTCCCAAAGATTTACTCCATAATAAGACAACCTACCTCCATTTCTGAACCAAGTTCAGCAGGAACCACTAGTACAGACCAAAGGCTTGTGATGAATCAGCACATCTCCCAGCACCACTTGAGACACCAAAAAGCTTTTTAAGATAAAAAAGATTAATTTCTGTCCAGGTCCACACCTACCCTTTTCCAAACAGCCTATTTAAGATTAATAACAACCTGATTTACTAAGATAATAGCTGAATTAATAGCTAATTTCTGTGATGTAAAAATGTATCTGCAACTTGCATAGAGTTGCATGGAAGCCTTGAGGTAAGCCAAACCACTGTCATACTAACCATACCTAATGCTCCCCTCTGGCAAAAAAAAAAAAAAAAAAAAAGGAAGCTCCCCATTTCTGCTTTTCTCAGGTATGCTTTGCACATCGCATTTTCTCTCTGATACGTAAAAGGAGGGACGCTGCATAAGAGTGTTTGGAGACCACAGAGCAGGGTCTGAAAATCTGCAGATGAAATCCTGGCTGGAGAAGCTGGATGTAGACTACTTATATGCCTGGAAGCACACTCTTATGATGGTGGCTTAGATCAGAGAATAGTTTCTAACATGGATTGCAGAGACATAGGGTAAAGGAAGACAGACAATCATAGAAGAGCTGAGTATCTTTAATGATCTTTAATCCCTTAATAATCCTTAATCTCTTTAAGGAAACTCCTGTCACTTCTCTTGTGCCACATCCTGCTGGCTTTCCCTGAACATTCTCTGACAGGAGGGCATGATTTCATAGTCACTAGTAACTGACATCCATACTGCCTACCAGTACTAATTTGATACAGAACAGGCACAGACCCACAGCTGCACCTCCGTTAAATTAGGCAGAGAATATGACAGAGCATTTAAAGCCACTGTCATACCAGCTGGGGTTAAATATACCTGACCCAGCATATAATCAGAGGTATGTAAACAGACAGTCCAAGATTCAGCACAAAGTCTACCAGTACACACCAAAATCCTTTGAATAAATCTGAGAAAGCAGGATAAATGTATAGGTGCCATCTGGCCCAGCTTTTCTGTTTTTATCTGATACCTCCTAAACAGGATCAACTGTGTCATTGAAACATCGTCATTATGCACAGCAGAGAGTCTCCTTCAGTACACAAGCACAGAGATGGAACTTGTCATGAGAAACCCAGAACTGCCCTGCTTGCCATGACTCACAGCCAAATGTGTCTAGGAATTGCTGATAATTAAAGTTTACGAATCTCAGTACCACAGACTCAATCCTGCAAGCGAACAAGCACCCCATGATTTAAAGGAATTTGAGGTATTCACAACACTGACTAGTTAGTTGCCAATGAACTGAATAATTCGTTGACAATAAGATTTCTCCAAAGTCACCTTTTGTATTATATTTTCCAGCATATAATCTATTTTCCTCTCCTTCATCCTCTGTCTCCTCTCATCTATATAACTCTTCCCTTCAGTGTTAATGAATCCAGGAGCTTCAGGACAGCAAAGTTAGCCAGTGATGACATGCTGGCAAGAAAGAGACAAAAGCTGAAGAAGCTGCCTAGGTCAGACCTTAGGGCAGAGCTTCATTAGTTGCAATATCAACATGGAAATCCCAGTGGCACTGCAGTAATAAATATGCAATAAATGCTACCTTTATACATAACAGGAAAAACCTGCAGGTTATACTGCTGGGGAACAATTCTGCTTTGCACTTAGGCAAACCAACTAAATGGAAGACAGCAGTGCTTTTCCACTCCTTACTTCTGTAACCTCATGCTCTCAGCAAAACAGCAAATACATTTCTCCTTTATTTATTTATTAAATGATGAATTTGTAATTGACTTGCTTATGGGAGACTGGATGTACCTGCCCATAGTGCTGCTCCCACAGGCTGCAATCAGAGCTGCTCTAGCAGGCAGCTCTGCTCATATGCTCAGACCATGAAGACAGAGCAGAGTCTCCTTCAACGCAGACAGTGACAGTCTTTAGGTTTTAGAAGAATGGGACCGGACTTATGTCCAGTGCCATTATGCTGTATTGAAGGGACTTTTTTTTTTTTTTTTTTTTTTTTGGTAGGTTAGTAACGGTGGGGAACTCACCCTGGATTTCTTTTGACCTGAAAGAAATTGTACCTGAGGCATCACTACATAGAGAAAATTATTAGATAATGACTTAAACACCTGAGGTCCCAGCTGAAGAGAAGGCACAGCAGGAGAGCTATTGAGAATAGCAGAACTGAAAAATGATCCATACATCTCCCACCTTACTGGCAACTCAGGGTGTCATTTTTTTCTTTTTTTTTTTTTTTTTAACTGTGGGAAGTGAGGCTGTCGTGATGAGGCGAGAATGAGGTGTCTGTGAGGTTTCTCCAAGGAGTCTTTAACTACCCTCTGGGTACATTAGCGCCTGCCTGTAACACGTGAAACACTTGAGTATTAGCTTAGCTCCCTTCCTCTAGTTAAAAGCATTAAATTGCAGATGCCAAGTGTTTTCTTCCCCTCATTCTCTTTCAAATTCCTGAAAGCTAAAGTAATTTTGTCATGACTCACATTATAAAAAGAACAAGCGATGTGACTGCTCCCACTTATCATGCACACGTACAAAACAAATATTCTCTGTCCGCTCTACCTTGACTTGCTGGTGCCTGCAGTCCTATCATCACAGCCATCTGTTTAAGCATTAATGCCAAGCTCTGTTCCATGAAGTAATTTCTTCTTCCCCCTCCCCCCCCTTATTTTTTTTTTAACCCCTTTTTTTTCCCCCTCAAGGGTGGAAATATTTTTTCTCTTCCCCTCTCACCCCAGTTCTCCTTCTATCACACTCATTAAATTCACTAGAACTCATCCATGGTAATGAAAAAAAGAATTTGGCTATAGCTTAAGTAAAAGTCCTAGGTGTTGACAGAAAATACCCATTCTCAGACCACAGAGACTGGACACAAATCACAGTATCAAAGCATGAGAGAATTTGGAAACAGACACTGCTCAAGGTTTTATCCACAACCACTTATCTCCCAGAATATAATAACCAATCTTCCTAGAATTCTTAACGAACGTCATTCATACAGTGACATGATCTGATCATCATCACACCTTTTTCTTCGGCAAAGTTGTTAGTGACCACAAATTGCAATCATTAAGTTTCTAAATTAAAAAAGCACTCTGAGACAACTTAGAGCAATGAGGCTGGTGAAGGGACTGGAGGGAAAGTCTTATGAGGAGAAGCTGAGGGAGCTGGGGTTGTTCAGCCTGGAGGAGACTCAGGAGGGAGCTTATCACTCTCTACAACTGCCTAAAAGGAAGTTGTAGTCAGGTGGGGGTTGGGCTCTTCTCCCAGGCAACTAGTGACAGGACAAGAGGGCATGGCCTGGAGCTGCGCCAGGGGAGGTTTAGGTTGGATCTTAGGAAACACTTCCTCACGGAAAGGGTGATTAGACACTGGAACAGACTGCCCAGGGAGGTGGTGGAGTTGCCATCCCTGCAGGTGTTTAAGGAAAGATTGGATGTGGTACTTAGTGACATGCTCTAGCTGATGTCATGGTATTGGGTCATAGGCTGGACTTGATGATCTTGGAGGTCTATTCCAGCCTCAGAGATCCTGCGAACTGGTGAGGCTTTACATCAAGTTCACAAGCTAAAGTAGTCTTCTCAACTAACAGATTAGTTGGATTTTCTCTATATTCAATGTAATGTAAGATTCCAGAAAATAGGCTTTTCTTTTGGAAAATCATCCCACCTCAGCCCCTCTCAGTTCACGATATTACCACTGGTGCAAAGACATCCAAAATACAACCTGAACTAAAACCAATTTTGTGAAACTGTATGAAAACACGGGGCTTTAATTTTCACTTAAGCTTCTCTTTCAAAAGTTGCAACAAAAAGTAGAATTTAACCATGTAGAACAGGTGCCATATTTGGGACAAATGCCATTATTTTTCCAAATCAAACAAAACAGATTTTTTAAAGAGTTTTACAAGGTAGGAAAAAGCTCTTTATTAAAACCATTACACATTACATCATTTTTTCAACTACCTCTGTAACTTCTGCTCCTTTTGGTGAAGTGCCAAAGCACCGTGAACATAACCCTTTACATATATGTGGCAGAGATGAAACTAGAAAACACTGGAAATCCAGTGGAACAGGTTTTGGTGACAAGATTTTTAAGTGATACTGGTTCATCTGGGGCAAGTTTGAGCCTCCAAGCTTCTGAATCCCTGCTACCAAATTCAGATTCAAGGGGTTTGGGATTTATTCCCATTGTCAATACGTAAACAGCAAACGCTGCCGAAGGCATCTACACAGCTGTGAATTTATCATAACCAGATTTCAAACCCCAGCCTTCCCAGTGTTTCTGAGGGAGGGGGAAAGGGTTAAAAACCTGCATTGCCATTTCATAGCTCACGTCTTCTATTGGAAAACACAACTAGATGAAGTCAGAGGGTTCCTTACTAGTACAAATGACAAGGTTTTGATGCACATACGGAAACACGCAACAGCACAGCTCTGCCTTATCATCCACTATTTATTATGACCAACATGGGTTGGACACTCTCTGCTGAAGGCGGCATTTCTAAATCACTTTTGCTGAGCCTTTTATCATCAGTACTATGTATAAAATATTAAATAATAATGGTTATGGCTAAATAAATAATTTACCAAGAATCAAAATCCATGCATTTTTGGCCCCTTTTTATTCTTCATAGACTGAACCAGATTTCCGTGAATGGATTTGTTATTCAGAAACATCCGCCAAATAGTACTTTTGAGCACATTTCCGCCTCCAGAACACTTGCAAGCTCCTCACTTCAATTATTCCCTATTCACAGAGCACGAGTGGTAACACAGTATTGTTTCCAGTTCCTGACTAGAAGAATAAAACTTTTTAAATGAAGGAGTGATAAGTAGCAAATGCGAAATCACTGTTCATGAATAGCTAAGATAGATGACTGCATGATTACATGCTCACGTTAAAGTCTACAAAACCTACAAAATAGAAAAAAAAACCAAACCCTAACATTTTCACAAATATCTACAAGAAAGGAGTAATCTGACCCCACCTATAGAGATAGTCACACTCTGCTTTAACTTAAAAAAGTATTTACAAATGGTTTTTTGTATTGAGTCACAAATTTAATATCCAGGAATGAGATTTTTAAACTCCCAAGCAGTGATACTATACTGAGCAATTTATTGCTATTTTTCAAATGGAAACAACAGCCCCATCAGAAATTTAAAAGCAGGTTCAACACCTTCACTACTGGCAATCACCACCACTTCCTTTTCCCATTTTTCGTGCTGTATACATATGTGAGTAATTTCATCTTCCTCCCAGAGCTGTGACGCTAAAAAAACACCCACATTTTTCCGCTACCTGGAAACTAATCATTGCAAAGTTCTCTTTGATTACAGTGTGAAGCATAATGATAACCATGAAGGGAGATGGCCAAAAATTTAGCTATTGAGGTTGACGCCAACAAAGGCTGGTTATGCTATTTCTGTGCCAGAAGAAGGAGAGGTGATATACTATATAATTTAGTGAGTGGATAACAGCATTCTGCTGCCACGAGTGAGCTGTAGTGTCACAAAGTTTGCACAGTGACATTTGCGTGTCTGATTGATGGAAAGCTTTTGCAATGCTGGGGTTTTATAGGGTGTGGCTGCACGGTGACTTTGTCATAGGGGACTTAATTATTTTTTAAGACAAGGAATAGACAAGTCAGAAATGCGATAGATATAATAATTAACACTCTAGCCATCTGTAGTAACAGAATCTGCACTTTCCAAGTCCTCTTTTCATTTTAATTTTGAGCTGGCAGTAATAACTATGAGAAACCAATGTTGTAACTAATGGCAGAAGAACTCAGCCAAAAATCAAGACATGAAAGGTAATAAACTTCCTATATCCCTATGAGCCTAGCTACCCCACACCCCACTTCTCTCTTCAAATCCTCCCTCTTTTTTGCCGATACAGTGCTCACCCCTGCTTCTTGTCATCAATACACGCTATTTTTAAGAAATATTTTTTCAGAGTTAAGAGCTGACTGTCAGCTTCAGGGCTGATGGGGACTTTGATTCAATGTTAACTTCAAAGGAAACGTGTTAGGTGCTTACACACGAGTGACATGTCATTACTTCTCTTCCTGTGCTCTGTGTGCCCTGATGAATAATCAAGGCAGGTCTTATAGAGACATAAGAAATGGCGATCACAGTTTGTCTCTGAGTCAGCTGACATTTTTATTTTAAATATAAAGCAAATGAGGGTGGAAGACAGAGAGTAAGAGATGAGGCTGCGTGCCAACCCCCTCAGATCTCACTTAGTCTGTGTTATGGAGAAGTTAGTCTTTACAATCCTGGACACTAATAAGAGGCACACATCCCTCCTCTCAGAAATAAATAAATCTTTAGACAGCTTAAAGGAAAGACAGAAGAAAATTTACAGCCTTTAGCATGGAAATCCGTGCCTCTGTATGTGTGATGGGATTAGGGGCGAGGGAGCTGAAGGACTTGCAACATTGCTGAGGGAAGGGATGCAAGGGATTCAGATTTTTCCATAAGAATAATTCCAACGTCTAGTAGAAGTAAGCCATTAATTGCATTGGACACAAACAATGAGAATGAAGAACAAGCTTCCTTCATAACTCTGCCACAGTGCTTACAAAGCTCTGTTATCCTTGTGATGGTCCTTCACCACCTTTCCACTGCACTTGGGATGTGGCTTGCAGCATCCACAGATACTCCAATCCTGCATCTCTTTCATTAATCAACAGTTTTACCAGGACTCAAATACCCAGATCAAAACAAGTAGGTACAAAAGTCTAATGGAAGAATCCTCATGAGAATGACAGGTAAATTTAGAAATGAATTCTTCAGTTATTTTAGTGAAATGTAATGTGATTTTTCACAGTAACTGCAGCAAAGAAGCATTAGATATTCCTGGGCTCACACACCATGCCATATTCTGTCCTCAATTTCCTACCTATGGGGTAAGAAATTATATTGTTGAAAAATGGTTTAGATGTTCCCAAAAGAGGTCAGCTTCCAGTCCATGCGAGTTAGACAGTTCTCTGCAAATACTCTCAGCTGGTTTGACTAGAAACTTCATAACCTCATACTGAACTAAAGGATAAACTACTATCAAAAGCAAAGCCAGTGCTGAATAGCAAGACTAATGGAAAACAAGTTAGTTCATTTTCTTCCTGTACTTTTCTTAAAGTAATTAGAGAAGCAAAAGATTTTTCTTAAGCATCTAAAGCAATTCAAATATCTCTGAGGAATGTTAAAAGCATTAACATGGGTAGGTTTCTTGTAGAAAGAAAAGAAAAGCAAAGTTGTATTCTCATGCCTTTCCATAACATTATGAAGATCCTTGTTTTTAAACAAAGATAATTTTTGACCAATGGATTTGCTTTTAAGGAAGGTAATAGGAGGTGATAAGCAGCAGGTTGACAGTGATGTCAGCTGGAGGCTGCCAGGACCATGCAGTGGGCTGCCACATCTATTTCACACAGGAGGCACAGTCAGGACCTATCAGAGGGAGCTTGGTGTTTGCCTGACTAGGTGCCAGAGAGGACACTGTGACTGCCAGCATCAATCCTCCCCTCCTAGGATGTCTGATGCCATATGCACTTAATGACAGATCCAGTTTCACAGCACAGTCAAGAGGATGATGAAAAAAAATATTCAAGATACTGTCCCCTGGGCCATCCAGTCCCATATAAACTCTATACACCATGTACGCTCTCCTTCATCACTTCCATCTCCTATGGCTCTGCTCAACATAATAGATATAGAGCCTCAAACAGAATAAAACCAAGCAAGGTGCCTGATGGAAACAGAAGTCTTTGTTTAGGATTCTGAACAGACTGGAAGAAAAGAGAAGAGGGAAGGGAAGAGGGGAGAGAGGAGAGAGAGGAGAGAGGAGGGAAATTAAAAGGCTCACCGTGCTATATAGCTGTTCATTGAAAAGGCCTGCAGGGAGATACAATTTGCAAGTTTAAAGGAAAATCTTGCTATTATAAAGCAAGTTGGTTGAGCTGATATTAGAACTATGTTTTAAATATCAGACTAACATATGTACCAGGCTCTTGCTATTTGAGCAGATCGAGAGGTGATTCTGCCTCTCTACTCTGCTCTGGTGAGACCTCACCTGTAATACTGCATCCAGCTCTGGAGCCCTCAGCACAGGAAGGACATGGACCTGATGGAGCGGGTCCAGAGGAGGGCCATG
>JAAGNO010029614.1:0-36711 GCA_033439905.1 Ceryle rudis
CCCCGGGCCTGGGCGGGCGGGGGCGGCGCGGGGCACGCGCTCCTCCCGCAGCACGCATGCGCCGGCCTCGCGTCCCGGCCGCTTCCATTCGGCGAGTGCGCGGGGGGGAGGGGGGAGGAGGCAGCGCCCCCTCGTGGGGGGGACTCGGCGCGGCCCCGCCCTCCCCGGAAGTGCGGTGGTCACGTGAGGAGCAGCATGGCGGCGAGCGGTGAGTGAGGGGCCCGGCCCGGCGGCTCCAGCTGAACGGGGCCGGTTCGGCCGCGGCGGGGCTGCGTGTCTCGGGGACTCCGTGGGCTCCGGCCCGGCCCCCGCGCCCCGCGAGCATCGGGCACTCTGCCTCCAGCACTGCCGGCGCCAGCACTGCACTTATCGGGGCCTCCCCACGCCTTAGCCACCCCGCTCACTGCATCCCAGAGAGCCCTTGCATCCCACTGGGCACCCACCCCGCAGGGCCCACAGGCAACAGGACCCCGCACATCACGGGCCGGGCCGCCCTCGCCCACTGCAGCACAAGCGTTGCCGACCCTCTCCTGGGGCCGCCGGGGTCAGGGCAGGAGGTTGACAACCCCCAAGGACAGCCTGGCTGCTGCCTTCTCGGGACAGCACCGCTGAGGGGGCAAGGCATTGTCCTCTTTTCTTTTGCTTCTGATAGTTTTTGACAGGGAAATTCCTTGCTGTGCATCTGGCTAGAGGGTAATCCCACTGGTGGAGGAGAGGCAGGGGTGCCATGCACCCCACCAGCCTGATCAGGGGCCTCCAACCTGTCATTAGGAGTGGGGAGAGCACGGGGCACTGCTGTGAGCCTGTAGAGAGGTAAATTATAAGGTTTCTCAAGAGGTTCATTTAGGAAAATGCTTTCCAGCTTGCTCATAGAAAATAGACAAAAGGGGAATAATATGAAGGTCAAATTCTGGTCCCAAAGGACTTCCACTGACTTCTGTAGGACCAAGGTACATTCAGAATTCACATATAGTATCTATTTTACTTAGGGATAGCTGAAGCCTCAGTGACCTTGTGACTTACAGACAAGACCAGGAAAAAGCTGATAAGCCCGTTCCTGTGCAAAACATATAGGTGCCTTATACAGTCTCTGCAGTGACTAAGGGTGCAGGGTGACCCTCCTTCAGCACTTTGGATTTGAATAAGGAAAGTGCTTTTGTAGCATATTTCCTGATCAGCTTTACTTTGGGTTCAGAGCACCTTGGAGAGCATTTGCTGGATTGCTTTTGGATGACGCTGAACTAGATGTCCTCCAGCCACTTGTGGCTCTTCACCCCATGGAACCAGACTAGAGCTAGCTTGAAGGAGAAGCCACCTTCCCTTTGGCTTCTCTGCACAACCTGGTCACTCTAGTAATATTTCCCTGATTGGCCTCACTACTAATAAGGACAGAATCTGAAGGACCTCTGCACAGCTGCTGAAGTAAGCAGGACCCTAGGAAAAGAGGTGCGTAATGCTAGTTCATAGGAAATGGTAAGGTTTCAGAGGAGGATTTAGCACATTACAAGCTTTACTTATCTTCAGTGTAAGCCATTCAGATGAAACAGTTGTGGTTAAGCAGATTCCACTCTTCAGTGCTTGGGGTTGTGTCCACCTCAGCACTCTGATCTGAATCCCGGTCCTGTGGCAGGGAGGCTCCTTTCCCAGAGCTGCAATTCAGCAGATCTGTTTGCGACCTAATGTTTGGAATCCAAACCTAGGTGCCCTTCACATATATATATGTTCTTCAATCCATAACCATCCCTTCAGATGCTGAACACTTGGCACTTGAATCAAGTTTAGCTTGAACATGGGATAGGGAAGGAGTTAAAGCTTCAGCTTTTGTAACTCATACTTGTGGATCTAGGTGGTTAGGTTACACCTCAGTCATGCTCTGGCTACCTGAGGCACACAGATCTTCTAGCTGGGATTTATCTATATGCAGGTTTAGACTTTTACGCGTTCCCTGCATTTCGTGTAAGCAAAATCCAAATTAGATGATACTTTGAAGAAAGATGGGACTTGATGGTTAGCGTTACTGTCACTGCTTCTCAGTTGCTGGACAATATATTTCCTATTTAGAATATTTTTCTGAAGGATTGCTGAATAATATCTAAAATAGGTACATAGAATACCTATAAAAATGTACATAACATAGGTTTGTGTAACGTAAAACATAGACTTTAAATTAAAGAATACAACTGTAGTTGATGTAGGTCACTACTTAGGGGCTGCCACCCAGATGGACACACCTTCCCCCTTCCTGCATATTCCTGTTGCCTTCCTTATGTCAGCGTCAGCCATCAGATGGTTACGTGGTCACCTAGATCAGTGCCAGTCTGTATGATCTCAAATGGGAGCAGAAACCAGAGAGAATGGCAGGAGCCCTCTGATTTTCACAGCATCCCATGGCTTGGTGTGCAGACCTGCTGTCTGTGTGGAATGAACAGGTTCTGACAAGGGGCTCTAGGCTGTGTGAACCCAACTAGAAAAGCAATTGTTTGAAGACTAAGCTACTGTCAGCTGAAAATCATTTCACATGTGATTGTGTGATGGCACTGCAACATCTGAAGATGCTTTCCTGAGCTGAATGTCGTGGAGGGGAGATTAATCACCCTTTTGTCGTTATTTGTTAGGGACCAGTAACCCTGTCTTCATCCACTGCGGTTTTCTTGGCACCTGTGTATCAGAATAATCTACACACTTTCCTTTTTAGAAGAGGTTTCCCGCTTTGAATTCTTGTAGTTTGTTTGCTAGTCCTGTTTACTTTTGAGGAAGTTTTGGTAATCTTAAAAGTATTAGCTTTTAGTTTGGGTCACAGAGATTTCTTTTCATACTGTGTAAAGTATGAAAATCCATAGCTTATGGCTGTTCTTCTTTAGTCGAGAAGAACACTGCCTCTGCAATGGTCAAATTATGTGTTTTTATGTCAGATGAAATAATGATTTTCTACCCTCCTGCATTTTGTAGTGTGGCTTCCACGCATGCTAGTACAGTATAAAATGTATTCGGTATATTTGGTAAGAGTTTTAAACCCATTTAGTACTGGTACCAAGGGCTTCACAGAGGAACAGATAACGCAAAAAGGAGAATTTAGAGATAATGAATCGCCTTCTACCACTCAAATGATCGGTCCTTTTCTTTTTTATGCATTTGCTCATTAATCGATTTTTTTTTTTTTGCTTTGTACAACTAAATCTTTTTATTGCTGTAGTGTTGTATCAGTGAGCTAAATTGATTAGATTTAAATTATTCTCAAAGAAGACTCCAGGTCTTTACTGTTGGAACCACAGACATCAAAGACTAACCTGTTGTTCTCCTTTCTGTCTCCTTAAAGTCACTAAAAATAAGCAACTGTCAATAACATATTGGATGATTACACAATAGCACTTTTATTTTTAGGGCGAAAATTTTCAAATTCCAACTTAGAATGGTTATAGACACAAATGATCTTGATGTTATTTACTGGGGTCTTTTTCAACTGCTCAGTGGTGCACATCAGCAAGAAGAAATATTTGAATTGTAAAGGTAGTGACAAAATCTTATCCCAGGACATAAGGAACTTAAACCCATCATTTCATGGGATGAAACCATACCCCTTTTATATCTTTTCCATCTACATTTAAGCTGAAATATTTGCTTATATTGTATGCTGTGTATTTGGTCTTAAGAACAGGAATTGTCTCGTAGAGTCTTACTGCCCTCTGATTGTAAAGGATCTGTCTTTTTCTTTTGTCAGAGGCATGTGTGTGTAAGAACCAATCTGGGCTACATCCTGGTTTTGTGCTGTGATAGTACATTACCGTGATTGCAACTGCTGGGAAGTGTCACACAGAGCAGGTACAGTTGCACACAGGCACTTGTATTTTGCTCAAAGCTTTTATCTGTAGTCATTTACATGTTAGACATAACTCCTACAGATATATGTAAAACACACAGTGAAATATTTAGTCAGCTTTGCACTATTTACATATCACTGTTGCTGCTTCAGAGAACGTTGTCTTTTAGTATTGCAGAGGTCAGGCTCAGATAGTGTGCTAAAGTGTTCGCTGTGAAGCTCAGTCAAGTCACCTGTACTCACAGGCTATCTACAGGCTACTTTGCAGGCAGATCAGCAGTTCTCCTGAATGCATTTTTAAGCAAACAAACCCTATGACAGGGGTCAGCATAGCACTGAGCTAGCAGATTCCTAAACTATTAACATTTTAATGTTTAATAGAGCAAAAGCCTTGTTCTGCTGTACCTGTCAGGCGTAGTGAGAGTGGGCACCAGAGGGGTATACTTCCTCAGCAAATGCATTTATTGCCCATTAACATTACTGAGAGTTACAGAAACATCGAGCAAGACACTTGCGACCATAGTGCTGGCACACAGAAATTCTACCATGTGATGAGAAATTTTTCCAGGTGAAGACTAAAGTATATGTGTGTTTATGCACATGCTCAGTTTTGTTATGTTATGGAGCTCCTGTTTTGAAGTGTTACGGAGCTCTTGTTTCTTTTCATCCATGTTTAACTGGCACATTATGTAGTATAATGTGCAGCTCATTCAATCACATCAAAGGCCTGATCCTATTTCCATAAACACCAGTGACAGTTATGCCTTTTCAGCAAGACCTCACCACAATAAACCCCATGGTTTATGTTACTACTTTTCTATAGTAGCACAAAGCAGAGCCTTCTTCAAGCAGTGTGAGATCTTGCTCAACTGTAAACTGTAAAGTGAGGTGGTGACAGTGACGAGTCTAACTGGAGGCCAACCTGAACTGCTGCTGTCTTGGGTAACTCACTTAAAGCTTGTCTGGCTGTGACTTGGTTTGCGTTAGGATGGGAGAGAATTTAAAATACATCTGCTTATGACACTGAATTAGAAAAAGGTGTTGTATGCACAGTTACTACGAAATAATTTCGTATGTAAACAAGGTCCTAAGCAATGTGGCAAAACCCCCCACTTCTTTGCCTTACTGTGGCAGGGGAGGTGAGATCATGAATAAATCCATTAAAGATTTCCACTCGGATGATGTGGAACGCAATTATTTAGGAGTTAGTTGAAGGGATTTAACTAACCTTCACTTTCTAAGATTTAATTAAATGAAATGTATTTAATAAAAATAAAAATTACCACTTCACTGTATAGCCAATATACAAACTCATGCTATGTTATTTGACTACATTCATAAGTCCACTGAAAACAGACAGATGTACTGTAAAATAGGAACTGTTTTATTCCTTCTCTGCTCCGCTCTCTCTCCACAGGAATTTTGTTTCTGATTTTAGTTCCCTAGCAGTATCTGCTTTTAGTGTATTTCCCTGTGCTGGGTGAGTCAGTATCCTTCTCATTTTCTGAGCAGATCTAAAAGCACTGCCCTGCTGGTGTCATTTGGCAGTAATGCTGTTGTAATTCCATGCAGGATTAAAACATCTGACAGTAAAATGGTTGCAGTGAAACCTGCGTGTCTGTTCAAGGTCCTAGAATATCTCCAAGACAATGAAGCCGCACTTAGTGGGTACAGAAAGAATAGTTGTTTAGTCCTGATCTCTGCCAACTCTGTAGGGAGTTTTTAATGTGGAAGTCTATGGCAGCAGAATTTATGATAATTTAAAGCATTCCCTTCTTTTTTTTTTTTTAATAATTAACTGTTCCCTCCCCAAGAAGTTCCAAACTGACAGCTGCCATTGACACTACATGGTGTTTTGGATGAACATTTTAAAATTGATGGCAGCATCTCAAACTGATCGCTCTCCAAGTAGTTAGCAATTCACAAGGCATTTTTATTGTAGTGAAAACTTGCTGAGGGCCCTATAAACAATAATGTCATCCATTTCTGCTCTTCTGGAAGGTTGTCAAGTTATACAAGTAATGCAAAGCAAAAGATAGCTACATAGTGGTACTCTTATCTGGTTCATTTCCCTTTGACATTTCTTCTTTGAACTGTCAGGTATGGCCTCTAAATAGTCTTTGAATCTGAGAGGACTGTTTTGCTGCTTGTGAAGTAAAATTCTAAGTGCCTATGTTGGCTTTATTACTATTATAGATTACTGTGTCATATTTGTTTACCTGTACCATGTTGCATCGTGGCAAATTTTAATTATTTTGTAGTAGTACAAATACCAGAATATCTGTTACAGACGGTATCTGTAGAGATCGATTGCCCACAGGTTCTTTTAAGGGATAGTCAATCACAAAATCTGTTTTGTATGTATAGCTGGTAGAACAGAGCAATGTATTAGACTTTGAAAAGTCTGATAGATGCAACAAAGAAAGCTAAGGCCCACCTGGAATTAAATCTGGCAAGAGGCATGAAAGATAGCAAGAAGGTTTTTTTTTCCAGTATATCAATAGAAAAAAAGAAGACTAGGGAAAACGTGGGCCTGCTGATGAATGAGGTGGCTGTCCTAGTGACGGAAGATGCAGATAGAGTTATTGAATGCCGCCTTTGCTTCAGTCTTCACTGCTAAAGCTGGCTTTCATGAATCCTGGACCCTGGAGGTAAGAGAAAAGGTCTGGTGAGAGGAGGACTTTCCCTTGGTAGAGGAGGACAAGGTTAGAGACCACTTAGCCAAACTGAACATCCGTAAATCCACGGACCCCCATGGAATGCACCAATGAATGCTGAGAGACCTGGCAGGTGTTATTGTTGTGCCACTCTCCATCTTCATTAAGAGGTCCTGGAGAATAGGAGAGGTGCCTGAGGACTGGAGTCTTCAAAAAGGGCAAGAAGGATGTTGCAGGAAGCTACAGACTGGTTAGTCTCACCTTTGTCTCTGGGAAGGTGATGGAACAAGTAGTTCTAGATGTCACCTCAAAAACATGTGAAAGAGAAGAAAGTTATTGGGAGAGGTCAGCATGGATTCACCAAGGGGAAATCATGCTTGACCTATCTGATAGCCTTCTATGATGTCATAACTGGCTGATTAGATGAGGGGAGAGCTGTCGGTATCTACCATGACTTCGGCAAGGCTTTTGACACTGTCTCCCATAACATCTTCATTAGGAAGGTCATGAAGTGTGGGTTAGATGAGTGGACAGTGAGATGAATTGAGAGCTGATTGAGTGACAGAGCTCAGAGGGTCATGATCAGTGATGGAGGTTTGAGTTGGAGGCCTGTAGCCAGCAGTGTTTCCCAAGGATCAGTACTGGGGCCAGTCTTGTTTAACATATTCATCAGTGACCCAGATGAGGGGCCAGAGTGTACCCTCAGCAAGTTTGCTAATGATACAAAACTGTGAGGAGTGAAGGCTGTACTGCCATCCAGTGAGACCTGGACAGACTGGAGAGTTGGGCAGAGAGGAACCTAATGAAGTTCAACAAGGGCAAATGTAGGGTCCTGCAGCTGGGAAGGAACAACCCCACACATCAATATGGGTTAGGGGTAGGCCTGCTGGAAAGCAGCCCTGAGGAGAAGGATCTTGAAGTCCTGGTAGACAGTAAGTTAACCATGAGCCAGCAATGTGCCCTTGTACCAAGAAAGCCAGTGGTGTCCTGGGGTGCATTAAGAAGAGTGTGGCCAGTAGGTCAAAGGAGGTCCTCCTCCCACTCTGTTCGGCCCTGGTGATGCCACACCTGGAATACTGTGTCCAGTTCTGGGCTCCTCAGTTCAAAAGAGACAGGGAATTGGAGAGAGTCCAGCAGGGGGCAGCAAAGGTGATCGGGGGACTGGAGCATCTCAAGGAAAGGCTGAGAGACCTGGCACTGGAAAAGAGAAGACTGAGACCGTATAAATGTCTATAAATACCTAAAAGGTGGGTGAAAGGAGGATAGAGCCGGACTCTTTCCAGTGGTCCCCAGTGACAGGACAAGTGTCAAGGGGCACAAGCTGGAACACAGGAATTTTCATCTAAATATGAGGAAAAACTTCACTGTGAGGGTGAGGAAGCACTGGAACAGGGTGCCCAGAGAGACGGTGGAGTCTCCTTCTCTGGAGATAACCAGAACCCAGCAGGAGGTGTTCCTGTGAAATGTGCTCTAGGCAAACCTCCTTTAGCAGGGGGATTGGACTCGGTGATCTCTAGAGGTCCCTTACAACTCTGATGATTCTGTGATTCTGTGAAAAGGCAGCTGAACATCTCTGCAGCAAGAGCTTTCTGCTTCTGGGACAGCCATTAAGTGTAGCTTTCCTTTTTAGCAACACCAATTTTTTCCTTTCAGACTCAGATTTTCTAGCTAAACTTTCTTGTTGCAGGAATATAAGACATGTCATCTGAGAGCTTTAGATGACAGATTCTCAGCTGGTAGACTCAAAGGATGACTTCAGAAAGATTGTTGACATAGTGAGAAAAAAAGTAAAATTGTATGAAGTGGTTTTTGTGGTTTTTTTTGTGGTTTTTGTTTTGTTTTGTTTCATTTTGGTTTTTATACAAAATGAAAAAAAAATTACATATCAGTATTGAAAACGTCTCATTTGAACAGTTATTCTAGTATTTGTTTGGAAAGCTTTCAGGTTTTTGATTAGCATTATTGCCACCTTTTCATAATGAATTCTGTCTACCAGAGAAGTTCCTGGGCAGCTTTTTCCAGCCTGAGAAGGGGATTCCTGCTTGCCTGTTTGGAAGCTCCGCTGTTGAGATCCATGTTTTACCACAGCAGTAAATTTTTTATTCTGGACATTTTCCGTGTGAATACTGAAAGCTAGAACAGAGCAAGCACACCTGAAAACAGAAGATGCTAAGTTTTGTATTTCAAGCCAAGGCATGATAAGGCAAAGCTGATTTTAATGAGGGACCCAATCAAACTACCTATTTGCACTCCCCAGAGAAGCGACGTAATCCATAGAGGTAGAATGTCACATACATGTACGTGACACTCAGATGTTTTCCAGACAGCTAGAGGTGTTTCTTAACGATATTGTTATCCTTGCCAGGAGCGATAAAACCAGTTTAAAGCAGAAAGAACATGAAGTGTTCGTAAATTAGTCTTAATACCTTCATGTTGTGATGAAGAATCACAAGACATACTAGTGGATTTTTAAATATATTTCCACTGCTTTCCACCCTCACACAGGACATTTTGTTATTTTTACTTTTAATTAACAACTTGGAAATTGTTGCACTCGGGCATCAGTGCAAAGTGCAAATAAATGAGAACTCGTCTTCCACTTGGCTAAAATGGACGAACTGTGATTAGGTCAGACTTGTAATTCATAACAGATCCAAGAAAGTATGTCAGCTTGGTTTAGCCCAGGGTTTAGTCTGATGAACCTTCTTGATGAAACTTCTTTTAGAGTGTTGCAAATCAAGATTAACACAACTGAAATCAGTGTATAGGTTCTGTGAGGCACAGACAGCAGCCTTACATCTTGTTTAATACTGATGGGAAGGTCTTGGTTTTTATTTCCTAATCTCTTGGATGCAGACAACCAAACCCGTTTATTTGATTTCATTAAATAAGTAGGTAGTCATAAAGAATGGAAGCAGAAGTGTTTATCTCCTTACAGTAACACCACCCCGATTCATTTGCTACTTTGAATAGGAGGAGGGCTCAGGTGGTATCTCCTGCTGACCCAGCACTTCTGCCTATTCACAGGAAGCACAGGGGAGGCAATCTAACATCCAGTGAGATCTAGGAACAGTCAGCCTGATGCTTATAAAAGAATATATGAAACAAATAGCCCAGGCTTTCGTGCGCCTTTAAATACTCAACGCAAATGTCACCTTAATAGATGCAGTTTATTTGTAAAGGGGAGAGAAAAGGTGCTGAAAGAGTCTGTCCAAAGTCAACTGCAAGTGTCGTAACTCTAAAACAGATTTGGAGACTACATCTGCATTGGTCGTATCAGTTACACAGATGGGAATCGGGACTTAACCTGAAACCTTTAAACTGAAATCCAGTTGCCATTTACTCAATCTTTCTGCATCACTGGGGATGCTCAGCATAGTTCCTGCTTCAGTGGTCCTGTGGCAACTGAACTGAAATACATTGACCTCAATTCCTGGCGCCTTGTTTTGAAGAGGGACAGAAAAGACAGGGGAATCAAAGTATGCTGGTCCTCCCCAGACTGAGGAGAGGACCAGTCCTGCTTTACAGATTAATGGTCAAATTTTGTTCCTAGAGTTTCACTAATACCCGTCTGCACCTGGAAGCCATCCTTGTGCCATTTGTCTGCCTGGTAGGAGGGGGAAGAAGGAGATTTCTTAAGAGCTTACCAGACAGATGGGAGGAGAGAGTGCTATCCAGCTCCCTCCCTGCCCCCAGTCAAACTCATCCTAATCCTGTGCTGCCTGAAGACCTTGGACTATTGACTCTTCACTCCTTAACTAAAATCCTGACACTTGCTGAGGTTTTCCCATAGTCTACGGTTAGTAAAAAGGTTCTTACTCTCAGGTTTTGATGAAAGTAGTTTTGTTTACAAATCTGAAATTTGCTTACCCGATCTTTCAAAAGATTTTAAACCCTACAAATCTTCACTGTGTAACAAAAGTGGGTGATCAGTCTTTAGAAAGACAAAGGAGTGGCTAGAAAGATCTGAAAGATTTGAGGAGAAAGTTGATTTCTTACAGAAAAAGCAAAAATATTTGGGGGGTTGGGGTCCCACATTAAGACACTTCAGGAAAGTGCAGTTACTGGTAAAATTAACATGCAAATGTGCAAAGGAACTCATTAGTTTAGAGTTATTTTAGATATGTTCCATCTTGAGAAATTAGAGTTGGACATAATTTCAGGTCTTTATGTGTAGGGTTGAGCCCCTATAATAGGAAGAGTTAAAAATACATTGTTTGGAGAGGTTGTGGGCAATGTATATCTTATACCACAGAGATCCATATTACTGAAGGGACCACTATAGTTGATATTTGGATTGTGATGAAGTTCTTCAGGACAGAATATGTCATTTCAGTTTGGCCAATACTTCTGCATTAATTGTAAACTTCACAATATTTTGTTGGTTTTGGTTTTTTTTTTTTTTACTTACAAGCTACCAAAGGCAAGCTTCTGTCAGCCTAGCTACAGTCTAAACAGCTAAGTTTCTGTATCTATAGTCAAGAGAGAGAAAAAATATTCAACTAGAGGACAGTGCCGGTGTAAGAACAAACTTTCACAGACATTTATTCTGAAAATAATCAGCATATTTCTAAATATCAGGTAACTGCTCAGAATAGCTTTTCAGAAGGAGTAGTGGGAAAGAAATCAGGCTTGATCTCATCACTGAATTTGATCAGTATATGTAAAGGCCTATAAAACAATCACCTGGAGGAGGAGGCTCTGAACTTTTAAACAGGCTTTTACTTCTAGGTCTGTGGTTTTAAACACTGAGTAGAACAAAGGACTTCATGGGCAGAAGACAGAATGTATACACTGACCTTTCCAGGGGCAGGCTGTACAATAGCACCCACACTTATATCTGATTTAGATTGGACAATAACAACTACCAAACGTAGTCTATTCCTGTATTTCCTTTTTACCATGCTAGGATTGGGATGATCTGTGATACCTGTTGTCACTTGAATTTCAGATTAATATCTTAGAAATGGCCAATAATTGTTTTGGAAAACAGCTAAAAGTGCATAAAGGCAGGAACATGAGAACTGTAAAATAATGGAAGAGCATGGTCACAGAGGGGCAAGGAGGGATTCAGCATCTCTAAATGTCCTGGCAACAGGAATGTAATAAATCCATTTCTCTGGAAGCCAAAAGAGGTCAACATCAAGTCACTATAAGCAGTACAACCATGACTGACTGAGGGAGCAGTTGGAACTGATAAAAGCGTGCCTGTGTCCCTACAAACCATACCTAAGCAGAGAACCTCTCCCTTTTAATTTTTTTTAGTACAACTGTGAGCAGAAAGAGAAGGAAACTCTGAGAGTGTCCTGCTGCCAGGACTGTATTTTCTGACATCCTGAATTCTAGTCAGTTTGGTTTTTTTCATTGGAATATGAATGACCTTTGGATACAGCTGGCAGTCAAACCACAAGGGAGCTTTGTACATTACCCACTCAAAAGGTAGGACAGCACATGTCTTCCAACCTTCATAATGCCACCTTATCAAGAGCTTCCTACTGTGACTTGTGGTGTGTGTTGTCAACCTAAAACTGCCCACAGATGATGCTTTCCCAAAATGCATGCCAGGGACTACATATGCAGCATCTTCCATACACAGTATCTCCCCATTACCATTCCCTCTCTTCTGACAGAGTATCTCATAGGAGATCCACAAAATCCCAGATCATAGGTCTCCTTAGCTGTAGGCTCTCCACTGCAAGCAGGTGATGAGAAAGTCTTATTTTGTCTCACAGTAGACATTTCCATTGTTGACTCCATGCTATACCCCTTAAGTGTGCTGGTAGGAGTTTGAGTCGGGTGCAAAGGACTGTGTCTGGCATGGCACAGGAGAGAGTAGTGTGTTTCAAGCCTGAACTGCAGGAGACACCTCAACGGTCCTAAGCTTTCACCATCAAAAAAGACGGTTCATCTATGGCTCCAGAGAACAAGATTCTGCACTCCTCAACACTGGATGGTTTTGTTGCAGTTTTGGCCTGCCTGATGGTTACCTAAACCATTTTCTTTGAGGGATTTTTGCCAAAACTCCAAAGAGAGAAAAATGGGAATAAAATAGCTTCAATAATAGGTCTGACACGATTTTGTTGAGACAGTGCAATTTTGCATTAGTGCTAAATAGCATGGGATTTAAATAATTTAATACTCCTTTTGGTACTTTTTGGTTCATTAGACAGTCAGGTTCCCAAGATCTGTACACTGGTGATTTCTGGTATGGTTGCTGTTGTTTTAAAAGACATTAAACTCTCTTATCAGGCTATCAGTGCCATCCCCTATGTAGAAAAATCCCTGGCAACCAGAGGCAAGAGTTAATCTTAAACCTTCTTCCTACTGGAACCATTTAAAAAAAAAAAAAAAAAATCACATCCCTTGTAAGACACCCAGCACTTTACACATAAACATCTTGATGAATTTTGCCTCATTCTGTTGCAGGTTACAAATCAAATCAGTACATCAGTTTTCCCCACTGATGAGATGATAGGATTTATATTTCTTCAGCCCAGTTCATGTCTAGACAGGCTAGATGATACGACTGGAGTGCATACTGTCATTAATTTGGGACTCAGCAACTACGAACAACCATATTTTTTATTTTCATCAGAATTAGTACAGGAAGTAGCATTCAGTAATAAAATATTAGTACCCTAAGCAGAAGCCACAAAATTTACTGAGGTGGAGAAGTGATGTGGTAGCGTCTGTCTTCATGGGGAGCTAAAGCTGTTTCACTTCAGTTTCAAGTATTTTGTCTCAGTTCCTCCAAAGCAAGGGAAAAAATTTAGTTATCTACTTCATAGGGTCCATATGCAGGTTACAGGCAGTTACACAGTATTTGTATGGTTCTGGGAAACAAGATGATGTATGAAAAGGTTTCTCTAGTCAGGTGACACTGCAGCCATTAGGGTCACATTTTTTTCATAGGTGCTGTCTGGCTTGGGTGGTGTCAGACCTCATGAAACCAAGTCCACGTGGATAGTCTGGAAAAGACAGAGGATGACCTTTTATTTAATGCTCTATTTCTTGCAAAGGTTTAATTTTACAAGGGCATTTTATAAGCCCTATTTCTATAGGGGTTTTTTGGCATGATTTTTTACTGTTTAAATAGCTTATTAATAATGATTCCACTCCTACATAAACAACTGTAGTAAGAAAATTGATATATCAATTTTTAGAGACTAAAATTTGAGAAGAGTGATAAACAACCTGAAGAAGGGGGAAGGGAAGTCCTACATTAAGAAGATTGGCAGCGCTTCAACTAGAGGACTATGCTGTGACTGAGGATATAGCCCAAAATAGAATTGGATTAACAGAAGAAAAGCAAGTAGCTAAAATGAAGGTCAAAGCAGAAATAGATGCTTTAGAATTCTCTCATACGCTAAAAGATGGGAAAAGATATTCAAGGAGTGTTCCTATTACATACACCTGTAAAAAGTAAAATCACTTCAAGCTAGGAGGAACTGTGATCAAAGAGTCAATAAATCAATTAAGAGATGAAGAACAACGTCTTAAAACATGAGAAAAAAATACAATAACCTTTACTGGTTGTTTATGCAAGTTTTAACATGTATACTATTACAAATAAAAAGTAAGCTGTAAAAGACAGCTGTAATGATACTAACACATTATCACACAAACAGCAAAAGTACGTTGTTTGAAAACTCTGTAATACAAAGGTAGAGCACCATACTGAACGTTCAAGCTGAATAGGTTGTGCTTTAACTGCTCACCAGAAAGCAGGCTTAACTAGATACAGGTTCTTCCTGATGCCAATTATTACAGCTCCGTTCATACTAATGAGCACCAGTCTCCTAATTTGCGGGTGAGAAGCTAATGCCCGCTGATAAGATGACTTTAAAAGAGGTGAAAGGAGGGAGAAGGTCATGTTGGTAGAGGTTTTGGCAGGGTAAAGTATAGCATATATGAGCCTTGGGTTTTTGTGGGGTTTTTTTAGTTAGTTTTTTTTTGGTTTGTTTGGTTGGGTTTTTTTTTTAAGTCTTTGGACTTTAGTCAGGTAAGTTAATTTTAGGATGTGAGGGGAGGAAGGACTAAAGTTATTTAAAAAAAAAAAAAAGATTGATTTTAATGTGTCTATCTTTGGTGCTTTGAGGCAAATAATAGTTGTTCTTATTTTCCTCAGGTTTTTTTCCTATGGAAAAGCTGAAAGTCTATTTTCCTGATATGAAGGTTTACTCAAAAGTAGAGAGTTTAGTAGTAAGGAAAGCTTATGTCTGCGTTTATTATAATGCCTTTGTTATTTTACCAGTGATTAGCTGCTGCTTGGTAGAAGTATAAATACAATTTAAATCTGGAGAACAAACAATTAGTTATTTATATCAGAATAATTCCTTTCTTTAATTGGTTGTTGCTCTTGTCATATGCACCTAAACTGTGTCACATTAGCACTACAGGAGTGGCTCTTAACAGCCACCTGGGGGGAGTTATGTTAAAGGTGTACTTTCAAGCACGTTAGGGTATACATTAGGTGTCCTTCAGGTTTATTAGGGTGTAAGCTTAATGAACAATAAGCAACTGTTGTTTTAACAATGAGCTCAATATTAAGATAGTAACTGAAAGGATGAGATTCCTTTCCACTAAGTAGCTCTGTCATTTACAGAAAAGTAGAACAGCTATGTGAAAACCTTGTCATACTAATATACTGAACATGGTATAGCAAACCAATGCTTACCTCAGGGTGACTTCTGCTCATTTATAAGCAAATATATCTTCTCTAATGGTCTATGGAAGGAAAAGAAATATGGCTTTTTGGATTTCAGGGGAAAAAAAAATGCTACATGAAATTTCCCCCCCGTAGTTATGTGAGAGAGCTAGCTGCTTGTTTTCATTTTCAATTAAAAAAAATCCAACAACAAATCAACAGAAGGTGGGAATGGCTTTCCCTTTTGAAAGTTGTCATAAATGAATGAGAAGCTTGAGTAACCTGTCCCTAATCCGGGAAGGGATACAGCTCAGTACTGTCAGAAGACTGTCTGCAACTCTGTTCTGAAGAGTTTAGAACCACTCCTGGGCTCTCTGTTTTGAACCATTCCCTGCACTGAACAGAGGAAAGAGTGTCTCAAGTCTAGCTGATAAGAGTTTCTTAGAAATGAAGCAGCAGTGCTTGTGGTGCCTGAATGGATGCACTGTCATTGCAAATAGGAGTCAGCTAGGTGGTGATGTTCAGCCTTTAGCAGTGGTTGGTTGGTATGGGCTGTTTATCCTCCTCCCTAGCTCTACTTTATGAAAAACTTCTCCCGTGCTAGCATATGAGTCATAATTTCCTCTGAAGTCTACAGCAGACTAGATAATTAACTACTAGATAATTAAATATTGAAAAGGTCTGTGATTCTTGTGTTTGCTCATTCTGCCTGTTACAGACAGGTACTGGAATGTTTCAGAAGTGACAGGCAGATACAATATGAATATACTTAATCATCAGCAATGATGGAATAGGTCAAGCTGAATCCTGATCTGATAAAACCCAAACAATTTAGTGTTTTGGCAATGACAAGCCTTGTGTGAACTTTGGCAAGAGACCAGTATGGTCATAGCCCCAGCTGGTCCAGTCAGCTTAACTCTGCCAAAATCAAATTCACTGTTGCCAGTCTGCAGCAGTTCAGGCTCTGATCTATAATATTCCCAGAAAATATGTCGAAGCACCATAATATATATTTTGGCGATCAAGCCACTGAGATTATTTCTGATGGGGGTGGGGGGAGGTGGGAAATGCAGGGAGAAAAAAAGAGTACTTTTAAAAGTCATCCTGTATAGATGCTGAAGATAAGACAGCTGTTCCTGGAAGGACATCTAGCCCATGAAGGTTTATGGGATGGTAACTTTTCTCTAAGAAAGTATTTTTTAAATAGAAAACTTCTACAGCTATACTTAAAGATTAGGACTCCAGCATAACAGTAGCAGATGAATAAGTAATACTTACTACTGCAGCATTAAAATAAGTGGCAGTTGGTTTTTTTTTTTCATATAATGTGCTTCAATGGGAAAAGGAAGGATCCACATGAGGTTCTAGCTCAATAAGCTTTCTTCTCATCCCTGATCTGATCTTCTGACCGAGGCTGTAGAGCAGAGATAAGACTGTCTGATGCTGCAAAACCTGTAAGCCTCCCATCTGACAGTAGTGCCCTTTTCCTGCAGGGGACAGGCAGAGCTGTGTGACGGCAGCTTTTCTTCTGCCCTTGGTTAAACATAAAACTACTGTTGAATTTTTTGCTTTAGGAGTCTATTAAACTAAAAATAAACCTGTTCTACACTGAAGACTTTTATTAAGTTCACAACTCTGTCCTGAGCTTTGTGCAGATATGTCTTCATTAAGCTGCCTTAAACATTATAAGCTGTATTTTGTGTGTCCTTTGTGATGCAGGTCACTTCTAAGCAACATGAGATTCTTCACCTCAAGGCTGGGAGTACTGGAACTACTCTTCTAGGTGCAAATATCAGAAACCTGAAAGGCATCCACCCACTGTTCCACCCTTTGCTGCAACTGTTCTCCTGGGGAGGTGGTGGTTTCAGTCTAGCCTCAAAGTCCTCTGGAAACTGCCAGGTTGTGGGAAGGGCTTTTAAGTCTCACATCAGCGTAGATACTCCTGTTTTAAGGTGCCTTAAAAGGAAGAAAATGCCTGTTAGTGCCAGAAAATGAATATCTGAGCAATGTGCTACTTTTCTGCATGCCTTGGGTGTATTGTAATGGTGATGTAGGATAGCAGGGTCACTGCAATGGATCTGTTACTCCTAGAGCTCTGCGATAGCCTGAGGTGTACTGCTTTCTGCTGGTAATAGTCAATTCCATGTTGTCTGCTGTGCACCGAGGATGGCATTTCATGTTTATTTTGCTGGAGCAGAGTGCTAGGTCTGCGTGGGTTATGCTCATAGTTCTGGTATTCAGTGCAGTCCTCTACATGCATGTGGAGCATCTACCACAGTGGGATTGTTGAACAGTCCTTGGTCTGAAGGTGGAGGGCTAATATATTCTGTCTGATTAACAAGATAGTATTAATCTTGTTCATGCATCATGTCAAATTTCAACATAGCAGGTATTACATTAGAAAAATTAGTGTTAAGAGTTGAATAAGAACATGATAGTCTAATTTTATTAGTTACTACCCTAAGCAGTTACAAAGATGCTGTTTTCTGCAAGGCATTTGGCTGCTGTGTGAGATAGCTGAAAGTATATTGCAATTGGTGAGAATGAATTGGTTGACAATTACCTCTTGAGTGGTTCCATTAACAGTCCCACTAACAGTTGTAGTGAACCTTAAATTAACTCAATAAGCCACATAACCCACATGAGCTTGTGTGCTATGGTACACTGTGTATTCTGTTATGGTACCATGCACTCAGGTTTTCCATGTGATTTTACTAAGTACTTCATCAACAACTTGGTATGATTTTTATCTACAAAGTAGCCTCAGGTGAGGAGATTAGAGTAACTTCTCCCCCCCGCCCCGTTCTTTCATATCTGCCTTGTTCTGTGTTAAGCATGCTTGAAGAAAGGCAAAAGTAGCAGAGACGTAAGGATGTAATGCATTAATAATATGCTGTTCACAGTTTAACACTCAATCCTCAGAACTTGTCGTATGATACTGGGGTACATTTCTGGGTAGGATCAGTGCCTTACAGAGGCATTTTGGTGGCTTGTGTAAGCAGTGAAACCTCTCAGCATTGCAGGCTTGCTCTGTGCCCATTCAAAGGTGTATCTGAGTACCTGGATGCATAAGCCTGTACTGAATAGCAGGACCTTCATCTAACAGAGGTAGGATGAGATAGATTTAGGCCTTGCTTCTGCAATAGTTGAGCCAAAATGAACTTTAGAAGGTCCTTGTCTCTTCCTGGAAGTGATCCTTCCCAGCTGTTTTTCGCATTACACGCGACATAGCTGCCAAGCAGAGAGAAGTGAAGAAATACTGGGCGGAAGATTGGGTACCAATTAAGCTGCCAGACACAATCAGTCCTTGATGATCAAACAGTTCTTTGTAATTACTTCTGGATCAATCTTGGTGGTCTTTCTTCTTCCCCTTGCAAAAGAAGGGATATATGGATTTGAAACCCTGGAGTTCAAGGGAGGTTGTTTAAATCTTAGTTCCCTACTTTGTAGTTGTTTTTTTCCTTGAAAAGGCAGTATCAGCTGTCTTGGGTGGCGTATTGGCATGCTCAGGATATGTCCCCATCATCATGCTATTTAAATATATATTCCTCAAGACTGGTGTTCTGCTAACATCCTCTAGAGCATGGACTGATTGGGTTTGGATTGTTATGCTGCAGTTTTGGACAAATGTCAGGGTAAAAGCTGAGACAGCTGAGGGATTTTGTAGGGATGGGTTGGGACTTGCCCTCAAGAGTGCTGAAGGGGTCTCACTGTTTTTTACAAGCCAGTTCCACTTTGCGGAGGGTCATTCTGTTACCATGCCATAGATCAGGTCAGCATTTAGGATGTGGTACTCTTGGCTATATGGAAAGAGGGTTTAGTGGGACTTGGCTGGCTTGCTGCTGGTTGAGCCCTTTCCAGTGACAGCAGCTGTTAGTGGTGAGATGATGTGATGTTGGCTTTGTTGTGTTTTTTTGCAGTAGGACATCACAAGATGCAGGGGGGATTTGCATTGGTTTGGTTGGCATGAGGGCTCCAGTCTACTGCATTTTGTTATTAACTGTTAAAATTCAGCCCAGTACAGTTATCCCCCATGCTTGATTAGGGTAAGATATTAATCCTTGCATCTGTGTAAATGATTAGGTGCTTTGACGAAAGTGCTGTTCTAATGTGTGTTCTTCTGCTGAGCTCTCCGCAATACCTGTATGCGTGTGCAGACAGGAGAACAACCACGACTTCCTGAATTAACTGTTGTTTTCCCAGTGCTCTTAAAATTTGATAATGCAGTGGGCTTGTGTTTGTAATCTAATTGCTGTTGGCTGGTGGAAGTTTAGCAACTCTGCTGATCATGCCTGTTGCTTTAGCAACAAGACCCTCACCTCACTCTATTAGGGGTGGTACAATTCTGTCCATGTACTTCGTGGCTGCTGCATAGTGCTGCCTACTGAGCGAAGGTCTGGTCTAAGCTGGCTTTGACAAATCCAGTGAATTATCTGCAGCCTACTTCATTAATGCAGTCTGAGCAGTGAACATTGTGCAACTTGTATTGCTAGTGGTGCATCTTGCCTGCTTTCATCTTCTCCTCTTGCTGCCTCTTGGTCAGTACTTCAGTTATGAGCGTAGCCGCTCATGCCCTGCGTGTCTAGAGCTGGTGTGCTGTGTAAATAATTACTAGGGCTTGCATGCTTCAAACAAGCCCACTTAGAGTGGGTGAGGGAAACCGAAGCTGAATGATGATAAAAGGTAGACAGTACCAGATACTCATCTCATGCAAATCTGGGTTTTGTCAGAGCTGTTCTAGATCTGCCCTGTGGTAGCTGAAGCCACCTTTCCCCAAGCCTTGGTCACACTGATTACCTGCAGTTGCTGGAACAGAGCTATGTCCACCTTAGCGCCTGGCTGCCTGCTCTGGATTCCTTTGAATTTATTAAAAAAAAATCATATGTAATGAGGATTAGTCATAAGGGAGTTCCTATGGAGCTACTAATCATTAGAACTTCTTTCATGAGAAGTCTCAGGGCTGCATTAAACCTGTTGAGAACCCGTAGGGAAAAGGCAGTGCTTGGTTTCTGTGCTTATAACTATAGCACATCATCTCTGAACCCTTAACTTCTCAGTCTTTGGCCAACGGCCATGAGTTAGGCCTTAGGGCTTTGCTAGGCAAGACTTGGTAAGCGATGCAGTTCCCTTTTAGTTTAGTGTGCATGTGGCCTCGAGTTTTAAAACATTTTTGTATGGTTTCAGCTGGTAAATGAGTTATCTTCTGACCTGTTAGAAGGTGGCTGTCCCAGTTGTAGGCCAGGTGCTGCTGCCATGAGAATGCATTTCTTTCCTTTATCCTGTGACTCTAAGAAGACTTGGCTTTGTTTTCCAACCCCCCACCCCCCCCCTTACAGCAATCTAGTGTTCTTGCCTCTAGAAATAAATAAAGCTAAATCAACTCTATAGCATTGTTAATGCTGGGTTAATATAAGGGCAAATAAATACAAGAAGCTATAGTGGCTTCAGGCTACTTCAACCAAACTAGAATTGACTTTTCAAAATGCTTAACTTTTAGTGTTTACTCAAGAGGATATTAAAAGGATGGAAGAAAAATGCCTCGTATTGATAGTATTACATTGTTTGCAAGTACTTCATCTTCTTTAGCTACATCAATATTTTAGTTTTGTAAAGTAAGAAGCCTATTTAATATGGAAGTAATTGCATTGATAACCTTGAGACAAAAGCATTGATAACTGGATTGCAAGGATTCTCTATCAATAGTCGTGCTTCTTGAGCTTATGTTTTGGTGGTCCAAGTTAGTAGTAGACCATGAGCTAGGTAGGTGTCAGGATATTAGTTCACAAAAACTGAAAGCAGTACTTACATCAGTTATCTGAGGATAACTGAATAATTGTATATAGGCATTGCTCCTGTTTATTTAAAGGTTGTGTTTCTGTACATTGGCTTTTATGTTAACTGGAGGGGAGAGCCAGCTGGGATGAAGGTGAGTGAGAATTTGGTTGTTAGTGAAAATAAGTCAAGCTTTTTTTTTTTTATCCTCGCCCCAGGAGTGTCTGTAAACTGGTATTTGAAGAATTTTTCTGGTAGTCCTGGATGTCTTTCTGCAAGCTTTAGATCACTTCAACTGACACAGCTGTTATATCTAGTATACAAAGCAGGGGTAGTCTTGCTGTGGAAGTACAAAGGCAGCTTTGGAGGTGCACCTAGCTCCTGTACTTTGTTGTATCATTCATTGGCAATGCTGTGGATGTGATCCTGCATCCCCTATACTACAATACTGCAAGACTGCTCTGTAATACATGGAGAACAGAGGTTCACTTTGATAACTGTTAATGTCTGCCACTGATGTTTTCTAGCCACTAGTCTGGGAATGTGACTGTTACCTGCTTTCATATTTTCTGTAAAGTTTAAATTTCTGTTTTCTGCTTTAATTTTGACTACGGTGGCTTGATAATTAATTCCTCCAGAGGAGGGCCACAAGCATGATCAGAGGGCTTGAGCACCTCATCTGTGAGGATAGGCTGAGGGATTTGGGTCTCTTCAGCCTGGAGAAAAGGCTCAGGAGACACTTTATAGCTGCCTCCCAGTATCTGAAAGAGCCCTACAGGAAAGATGGAGAGGGACTTTTTATAAGGGCACGTGGTGATAGGATGATGGGCAATGGTTTTAAACTAGAGTGGGGTAGATTTAGATGAGACATTAGGAAGAAGCTCTTTACTATGAGGGTGGTGAGACACTGGAATGGGTTGCTGAGGGAAGTTGTGGATGCCTCTTCCTTGAAAGTGTTTAAGACTGGGCTGGATGAGGCTTTGAGCAGCTTGATCCGGTGGGAGGTGTTCCTGCACGTGGCGGGGGATTGGAACTAGATGGTCCCTTCCAACTCAGGCCATTCTGAGTTCCTTTGAGTCTTTCTGAACAACGAAGCATTTTGTAATTATTAAGGGCATTTGCTCTAAGTAGTACCAATATAATCTAGGAAGAAATGAGCTTTATGGAAAGCTTGTTCTCTCTTCTTTTGCATGGCAGGTGTCTTAGAAAATGCATTTTCTAAGATGCTCTCCATACTTGAGATGTGTAGATGGGATAGCGTTTAGAGCTGTACCATAAGAAGCCTCTGAGGATGTATACTTAGTGAGTGGTAAGCTAGGAGCACAAGTTCAGTGTTAGGTGGACAAGATTATTCCTGCTGTAATCTTTAGTTTTTGCTTTATTTTATGGTGAGCTTCTGTTTAGCTGGGAATAGTTGTGAACCATCACACTTGAGCACAACGCTCTTCTTTCAGACAAGTTTGAGAGACTTCAGGCCACAGTAATCTCTGTTGTGGGACTTGATGTGCTCCTTTCCTATAAGCAGAATCGCAGAATGATTTGGGTTGGAAGGGACCTTTCAAGGTCATCTAGTCCAACCCCCCTGCAGGGAGCAGGGACATCTGCAACCAGAGCAGGTTGCCCAGAGCCCTGACCAACCTCACCTGGAATAGTTCCAGGGATGGGGCATCTACCACCTTCCTGGGCAACCTGGGTCAGGGTCTCACAACCCTCAGTGTAAAAAATGTCTTCCTTCTCTCTAGTCTAAATCTCCCTCTTTTTTTGTTTAAAAGCATCGCCCCTTGTCTTATCATAACAAGCCCTGCTAATAGGTATCTCCCCATCTTTCTGACAGGCCCCTTTAAGTACTGAAAGGCCACAATAAGATCCCTCTAGACCACGTCACTAAGCACCACATCCAATCTTTTCTTAAACACCACAAGGGATGGCAACTCCACCACCTCCCCTGGCAGGCCATTCCAGTGTCTAATCAGCCCTTCCATGAGGAAGTGTTTCCTAAGATCCAACCTAAACCTGCCCTGGTGCAGCTTCAGGCCATGCCCTCTCCTCCTGTCACTAGCTGCCTGGGAGAAGAGCCCGACCCCCACCTGACTACAACTTCCCTTCAGGTAGCTGTAGAGAGTGAGAGTGTAGAGGTTACCCCCCCGCCCCGGCCCCTGAGTCTCCTCATCTCCAAGCTGAACAACCCCAACTCCCTCAGCCTCTCCTCACAAGACTTTCCCTCTAGTCCCTTCCCCAGCCTCATCGCTCTCCTCTGGACCTGCTCCAGCACCTCAATATCCTTCTGGAAGTGCAGGGCCCAGAACTGCACACAGTACTCCAGCTGAGGCCTCACCAGTGCTGAGTACAGGGGGAGAATTACATCTCTAGACCTGCTGGCCACACTGTTCCTGATATAAGCCAAGATGCTGTTGGCCTTCCGGGCCACCTGGGAACTCTGCTGACTCATGTTCAGCTGGCTGTCAACCAGCACTCCCAGGTCCCTCTCTGCCAGGCCTCTCTCCAGCCACTCATCCCCCAGGCTGTAGCGCTGCAGGGGGTTACTGTGGTCAAAGTGTAGGACCCTACACTTGGTCTTGTTAAACCTCATATTATTGGCCTCAGCCCATCGACTGAGCCTGTCCAGGTCCCTCTGCGGCATCTCCCAACCCTCCAGCAGATCGATACTCCCCCCTAACTTAGTGTCATCTGCAAATTTACCAATGGTATACACTCAATCCCCTCATCCAGGTCATTAGTAAAGATGTTGAATAGAACTGGACCCAGTACTGATGCCTGGGAAGACACCACTGGTCACCAGACACCAACTGGACGTGGCACCATTCATAACCACTCTCTGCACCCAGTTGTCCAGCCAGTTTTTAACCCAGCGAAGGGTGCACCTGTCCAAGGCATGGGCTGACAGCTTTTCCAGGAGGATGCTGTGGGAGACTGTGTCAAAGACTTTGCTGAAGTCTAAGTAGACCACATGAACAGCCTTTCCCTCATCTACCAGACAAGTCACCCAGTCATAGGATGAAATCAAATTGGTTAGGCAGGACCCTTCTCTCCTAAACCCGTGTTGGCTGGGCCTGAGCCCCTGGTTGTCTTGTACATGCCGATTGACGGCACTCGGGATGATCTGTTCCATAACCTTGCCAGCAACCAAGGTCAGGCTGACAGGCCTATGGTTTCCTGGATCCTTCTTTCATCCCTTCTTATGGATGGGTGTCACATTGGCCAACCTCCAGTCATCAGGGACCTCCCTGGTTAGCCAGGGACGGTGATAAATGATGGAGAGTGGCCTAGCCAGGACCACCTGCACCACTCCAAGAGATAATAAAAAGTGTTTTTACAAATATATAAACAACAAAAAAAGAACCAGAGAGAATCTCCACCCTTTAATGGATATGAAAGGGAACACTGTTACCAAGGCTGAGGAAAAGGCTGAGGTACTTAATGCCTTCTTTGCCTCAGTCTTTAACAGTCTGATGAGTTATCCTCAGGGTATTCAGTCCCCCCGAGATGGAAGATAGGGATGGAGAACAGAAAAATCCCCTCATAATCCAGGAAATAGTAGTGAATGACCTGCTAAACCTACTAGACACCCAGAAGTCTATGGGGCTGGATGGGATCCACCCAAGGGTGTGAGGGAGCTGGCAGAGGAACTTGCCAAACCTCTCTCCATCATTTATCAGCAATCCTGGTCAACTGGGGAAGTCCCGGATGACTGGAGACTTGCCAACATAACACCCAGCTACAAGAAGGGCAGGAAGGAGGATCCAGGAAACTACAGGCCTGTCAGCCTGACCTCAGTACCAGGAAAGATTTGAACAGTTCATCTTGGGGGTGATCACGCAGCAAGTGCGGGACAACAGGGGGATCAGGCCCAGCCAACATGGGTTCACGAAGGGCAAGTCCTGTTTAACCAACCTGATCTCCTTCTACGATCAGGTGACCTGCCTGGTGGATGAGGGAAAAGCGGTGGATGTTGTCTACCTGAACTTCAATAAGGCATCTGACACTGCTTCCCACAGCATTCTGCTGGAGAAGCTGGCTGCTTATGGCTTGGACAGGTGGACTCTTCGCTGGGTTAGAAACTGGCTTGATGGCCAGGCCCCGAGAGTTGTGGTAAATGGGAGTTAAATCCAGTTGGTGACCGGTCACAAGCAGTGTCCCTCAGGGCTCAGTTTTGGGACCAGTCTTGTTCAATATCTTTAGCGATGACCTGGATGAGGGGATCAGATCAAAGGCACCCTCAGTAAATTTGCAGATGACATGAAATTAAATGGGAGTGTCAACTTGCTTGAGGGTAGGAAGGCTCTGCAGAGGGATTTGGACAGGCTGGAGCGATAGGCTGAGGTCAATGGTATGAGGTTTAACAAGACTAAGTGCTGGGTCATGCTTTTTGATCACAACCACCCCAGGCAATGCTACAGGCTTGGGGAGGAGTGGCTGGAAAGCTGCCTGGTGGAAAGGGGCCTGGGGATGCTGGTGGACAGCCAGCTGAACATGAGCCAGCAGTGTGCCCAGGTGGCCAAGAAGGCCAATGGCATCCTGGACTGTATCAGAAATGGTGTGACCAGCAGGAGTAGGGAGGTGATCGTGCCCCTGTATTCAGCACTCATGAGACTGCACCTTGAATACTGGGTCCAGTTTTGAGCACCACAGTACAAGGACATTAAGGTGCTGCAGCAGGTCCAGAGAAGGGCAACGAAGCTGGTGAGGGGTCTGGAAAGCATGCCTTATGAGAAGAAGCTGAGGGAACTGGGGTTGTTTAGTCTAGAGAAGAGGAGACTGAGAGGAGACCTTACTGCTCTCTACAATGACCTAAAAGGAGGTTGAAGCAAGGCTAGTGTTGGTCTCTTCTCCCAAATTACTAATGATAAAATGTGAGGAAATGGCCTCAAGTTGCATCAGGGGAGGTTTAGATTGGGTATTAGGAAGAAATTCTTTACTGTGAGAGTGGTTCAGCACTGGAACAGACTGCCCAGGGAGGTGGAGTTGTCACCATCCCTGGAGGTGTCTAAAAAAAATGAGCAGACGTAGAACTTGAGGCTATGGTCTAGCGGATAGAGAGATGTTAGGATGAAGGTTGGATTCAATGATCCTAGAGGTCCTTGCCAACCATAATGATTCTATGATCCTACAGCCACACTGTCACTAGATCCAAGACAGAAGACAATACTTTTTGTGATGACAGCCTGCATTTGTTATAAGAGGAAACCACAAAATTGTAGGAATGCCTAAATGCATCCAAGGCAGACCTAAAAAGTGGAAATGATTGGAGAAGCCAGCTACTTCTCTATAGCTTTCTGCCCCAGCAGTCTCAAGGCTGTTCTATCTTGTACAAGCTGGCTATGGTGCTTGAAGGACACCATGTACGCAGACAGGACACAGAGTACAGTATCCTCCACCCCAGTTATGCTTTGTCCCATTCAGCATTTGCATCACAGAGTCATGGACTCTTCAGAAACAATAGACAAAAGCTAATACATCATATAAAACCACTATGTGGCAGTTTTACATACAAAGTTTTCAAGGGTATTTCTGTCAACCAAACCAGGCATCAAAAAAAAAAAAATAACCACCCAAAACCAATAAACAAGCTACATGGAAGTCCTGTAAAAAGTTTAAATACAAAAAAAAAAAACCCCAACAAACAAAAAACCCACAAAGCAACTTCTCACTAGCCAAAAGAAGCATAGGCAAGTATTGAAGCACTTGCAAACCTGGTAAAACTGAGAAATGCTAATCAACAAGAAAAATGTCACTTGATTATTTTAAAATCAAAGACTCCTGTATAGGGAACTGCCCAACCCAAAATCCTGAGGCTCTATTTGAAGACTGGTTAACTACTCCAGTTTCCTACAGCCTTGCCAACTGTGAAATAGCTTCTGCTGCACTATTCCAGGTGGATGGGCTTTAATGACTTTCTTCCTTGTGATTAAATCGGAAGACAAGGAATTGAGTGTTTGGGCTTGTACACTGTACTGTTTATTTTTATACAAATCTTCTCTCAATTCTATCCCTCTGCTCTGCCATGTAATACAATTCCATCTCTTGGTATGACGAGCGTTCAGTTGTTAGTGCCTGCTTAAATCCTCAGAAGTGAAAGTGCAGATGACAAAAGGATACCCTGAATCCCAGGCAGTCCACACGTCTGCAGAGAACAGATGAGCAGCCAAACACTAAGGTTCTGGAAGAGGCACGGTTCACAAATGCTTACCATGGTGGCTCAACAAGGGAAAGAGATGGAAGAATATAACAGTACAACTATCTTGATATTAAAACACTGATTCAATAATTAGCACAATAACAATGCTACCACTTCAACTGTTTCCATAAAATCATTTAAAAACCCCTCTTATTTCAACAGTAAAATACTAGCTAGTTCTTGAACATGATGTCTATGTTCTTACTCTGCAAGAAGTACTGAAATGCAGCGAGTCTTTCATACACATATATAGGTATTCAGCTCATCCCATAACTGCAGCCGCTGATATAACTCAGGCCTCTGGCCTAGTGCAAGACTTTCCCTGTAACTGATGTATTTCAGGAATTATTCTACTGAAGCTCTGACACTGTTCTTCAGCTCAGGTGTCTTCATCAACAAGACGTCTGAGAAGACTAGCTTACGGACATCTTTAAACCTGTAAACTACTCCATAGTCCAAAACCGAAGTTAGTCACCATAAACAATACAAAAGCAAATGCAGAGTTGTAAAAACAAGGGAGAGTTTCACTGGGACATCAGACTGCACTCTTCCCTGACAGAGTAAAATATCCAAGCTCCGGCTCTCCAGAGAAACTGAAATGAACATGCCATTTATGCAAACCAAGCCATTCTAGTTCCACCTTAGTCATAAAATACATTAATTGGTGTAGTCCAGAATACACAGTAACAAAGTCTGGCATTCAGCCTTAACTTTTCAAGTGTAACAAGCACAAAATTTAATAGCTGCATACATGACATTTTAGAGTACAACACCGCCGATTAACTCAGTAGCATTTTCATATATACATTCCACATACCCACATAATATAAACAGTATGGCTATTATCCTCAATCTAATCCATCTCCATATGACATTCCTTTTTTACCTTTTACAATATTAATTGATAAATAAATATCCCCCCCCCCCAAAAAAAGAATTAAAATGAACAACATTTTTGGGAGGAAAAAATGATCCTGGTAAAACCTAACAGCAACATCAAAAAATGGTAAGAAAAAGAGACTCCTTCCTTCCCCCACCAACCCTGTCCCACACAGGTCCTGTGTTGTACTGCAGTTCTCTTCAAAGGGCACGTGTTGCAGCAGCTCAGAGCAAGAAGAAAGCCTCCCTGCTTCTTGCTCCTCTTCCATCTCTACTGGGGACCCTGCTGCCCAAGAGGAATGACCACACAACACTCCTGAAGGCATGCAATGAGGGCAACTGTCCCGAACTGTCAGCCCAACTGTCAGCCAAATTACCAATGCTCTTTTAGTAGATAGAAATCGAGTTAAGATCGTAGCCAGAGCAGAGACACCTCCCTAACACCAGCCAAGCTTCTCCTGTCAAATTCAAGCAGAACAAACTCTTCAAAGCTCTTTAGGTAAATCGCTGCAAGAGAACAAACAAAAAAGTCCCAAATCCCTCTGAAATGGTAGCTGACATTTCCCAAAAGCATTCAGCCTGAAGGAGTCACAGTATTTGGAAAATTTCTGTTGAAATGGTTGAAATAAGCAGAACTTAAAACCCTGCTTTCAGCTCCTTTAGTTCAGAGTAAATGTTTAGAATGGCAGGGAGGCTCAGCTTACATCAATCAGCAGGAACACTTTATCCTCAAGAATATTCTTTGCACTTGAATTTTTTTCATCTCACCCAGGTTCAAGGAGTGACATGTTTGAAAACACAAAGCCAACTGAAAGTTGACAAAGTAGGAAAGCCTGGTACTCACTTCAATCAATAAAAATGAAATTAGCATATGTACAGTCTTACACTCAAGGAGTATGGACTGAAAATAAACTGTTCCCCTCCTAAACACCCCCACCTGTTACAGGCATTTCCTTTTAGTAAGCAATTCCAGTTGAAACATTTCAAGAAAAATAAACCAAAGCAGCAGTATAATGAAAGAACACAGACGAGTTAAACTGCAGGATACTGGTTTAATCTTCGCAAGCTGGTCACATAACTAGACCACATTATTCACCAGTTTCTAACAACATGGAATATACAAATACAAACCCGAATAACCTAGGAAAAAGTTTGAATAATATTCATGGGTGTATTACAGCCTCCAAAGCAACAACACCACCAGTTTATTTTGAAGTCTTCACTTCAGCTAACATGCTTTAATCATTATGAGCCAATAAGAACTAATCTGTTTAGGAAAATAACTGAAATACTAACACAAAAGTCAGATCAAGTAAGTAATTTAAGCCCCTGACTCTAATCATGTTTTTAAACTTCTGCATATAAAGTTAATCTACCCTGAGGCAAGCAGTAAATTATAACTTAAAATCACTATCACTTCTAGACAGCAAATCTAACAGGTGCACAAAACCTTCCACAACATCCGTACTTACTTTACACTTCTATGATAAAAACACAGCAGCCATAGAAGAATAACACAATTCAAACAAAACCAGCATGCACTCAAATAAATACTTTTAATAAGTCTGTTTGCTAGTAGAAAGAACTCATGTTACTTACTGCTATTTCTCTGCATGCAGACATAGAAATTCCAGTACCTTCTATTTGCTTTAAAGCGTAATCTTTATCATCTTTCCTGTGAAAGAAGAAAAGAAGTTTTTTTTTTTAAATTGCACCATGAATTCAAAGTGAGCTCTTCACCACCATTCAGAGGACAGTTTCTAAGTAATACAAATTCCACATCTTATTTTCTTTTGATTCTTTACTAGTTTAATGTCTGGATACCCAGCTAAATTGTAATCTAACCAAACACCATCTTGATAGAAGTTAAAACAAAATTTGCTCTCAGTACATAAATAGGGAGGTTTTTTTGTTTTTTTTTTTTTAATAAAATGATTGGCATTTCTTCCATTCCTTCCTTACAAAGAAGAAAACAACAAACATTTGTTACATACTAGAAGTAAGTCTAGTTAGGGCTACATCCCCCATAAATGTCTTACTCTGGAGCACAGTAAGTATTCCCCATATTTTAATGGATTCTCAAGTAGCCCATAACTAACATCACAATAACATCTCATCTTTTCTTTCCTCTAGGTCACAAAGTGCCCTAAAATTTTGTTCCTAACAAACCAATAAAACTACCGAGATTAATAAAAACCTCAAGGTATCTGTGCATTCTGAAGCTGAACAACTCCCCCAATCCCTCATACATTAACCAGAATGTACCTTGAAAGTCATTTACTAGTAAGCTTGCATTTTAAATAACTCCAGCTACCAAAGCAAAATGAAGAAGAGATACACTCCAACAAAAGATGACATTGAACTCTTGCCCATCCTCAGCCTCAAAGAGCTCAAACTTCTAAGAGATGGAGTTCTTGTTCTTCCTACTTGTGGGCTGGCATCCACAGTACTCCTGGGGGACACAGCACTTAACAGTATTGCCTTCAATGTCTGGAGCACTCATATAGCCCCAAATCTCCAGGTTAATTAATTAATAAAAATCCTTATTAATTTTTAATGAATCCAGCTCTCACAGCTGCCAAGAGCCACCCTGAAAAAAATGGAACTCAAACATCCTAAAGGCAAATAAAACAAACTGTAGTTAAGCATTTAAAACATGCACACTTCTTTCTTCCTGCTCTTACTAATTATTTGTAAGGCTTTGAATTGCTGTATTCCCACCTGAAACACACACTTTCCCTTATTCATCACTACCTATTTAATCCCTCAAATTGTCAGGTCTTGTCCAAGGGATTTTTCCTGTGTTTCAAAGACAACCCACTGTTAGCAACAGTCTTTCAAAACAGAGAGGAAAAAGGGGGAGATTAATGGACAAAATCTGAGCACAGTTTATGATGATGAAGAACAAAACAGTGAGTGGATGACAGCAGATTTCAGTAAGAGGGCAATTACGTGGATTCAGCAAGATAGAAGAGGGGAAAAGATACAATCTCAGATGCAAAAAGGGGGGGGGGGGGAGGGGGCAATAAATGAAAGCAGGGAGGACAACAACAGAAGGAATTAAAAAGCTTCCATATAATAAAACCCTAAAACTTCCACGCCTGGAAGAGAAAAAGCTAACGCTAAGCACAAACTTCTATGTGGCCTAAACAAGGCGTGAGCAGGGAACGACAGTGTCCTATTTCTCACCTTAGAAGAAAACAAGTTGCATGGAGCCTGAAAACAAGAAACCATTATGGTATGAAGCACACAGTTAAAGTTCAACTCCTGATGACAGAATATTATAGGAATCAACAGTATAAACAGATTTCCAATTAAATCACACAAATTTATGGTGGACTGGGGAGTTAGACCCCTCCATGATCAGCTACTGCATATAACCCCAATCCACTTTCCAGCACTGATATATTTCCCATGCTGCTGACAGAAAAAAAAAAAAAAACCAGAGAAACTTTCTCAGATAAAAATCATTTTACCTTGCCCTAGACAGCAATGGCTCACAGCCCTTACTGGATACAAATATGAAGCAAAACGAATTGGACTACAGGTTATTCTCATTGCCCTGTGTGCTCATCCACTTAGTCATTGAGGTGTTCGGAGGGATCCCTATTTCATGAGGGGTGATACCACAACTGCTACTGTTACAAGCATTATCCACCAACATAATATGGAGCAAAACTGATCTGCCTAGAGGTTATTCTGAATGCCCTGCTGCTTATCTGCTTAGATTTCAATGTATGGGAAGGAGAACTCAGTATAATGCCTGCCTTATATTTAAGGCTGTACAACTATTTTTAATTGGCCAAATTTTTGCCAAATTAAATCTGGATTAAAATTTTCCATACCAGATGGCAGACTTTCTTTGGATTTTTTTTTTTTTTTAAAAAACCAGCTTCAGCTGTTTCCTAGAACAAAACTGGAAGAACACACTTTCAATTGTGTATGTTAATTATTTCACAATCATTGCTTTAATACTGATACTTGACAGGGTGGTTCAGAACATACCATTTGGTCTCATCAAAACAAAGGATGAAATAACAAGTCTCTGAGAATTAAACTTCTCACATTAAAAAGCAGTTAAAGAGTTGTGATCCAGAGACCCCATGCCTAACCTTGCTCTGCCCTTACAGCAACCCAGGGCCGTGGGGAATTAACCACTCGCTCATTTGCTCTGCCTGGGTGCTGCACACAGGAACTGACTGCAAGCAGTCTCTGCCCTGTCATCAACCTACCCGAGCAGTTTAGAGGAAATCTAAGCATGGTAAAAAGAAATTAAAAATAAAAAAAAAAAACCCAAATTACTATTTATAGATAAAGCACATTTTAAAGTCTCCCAAGACAAATGCTCTGGATTGTGCACGCACAGTTGAGATACAAAGCAATAAACAAATTCCTAACCCTCTCTAAAATCTGCCCTACACCAAGGCTGGTAACACGCAGCAGTTACCCATTACACCATTAGCACCAGCTTTTCTATTAACAGAAGTAGTAAAACCCCACTTCTAACTTTGACCCAAGTGAGACTTACTTTACAAAACTTAGTGTAATTCCTTGGGATCCAAGGGAAGTGGGGGAATATTTTTTTAAAGGGAATAAATAGTAAAGAGTTGACAGAAGTGTTATGAAGCCAAAAGAACGGCTAAAAAGCATGACCAAGCTTATTTACACAACTTACAAAAATATTTTGCCAATAGGCTGTTTAGAATAACAACACAACCTAGATAGATTCCCTGTGGTTTTGGATACAGGCAACACCCTTCTCTGAAGATAAAGAGATGTCCAATTGACAAGAGAGGAAAAAAGCAGATAGTAAGAAAAAAGGGAATAAAAACTAAACAAACAAACCAACCCTGTTTGTAAACATCTTCCACAGCCAGCCATAACAAAACTGGCCACTTAACAGCTTGCATTTAAGGCCACGGTAAGACTCAAAGTATAACTCAACTAAATTTCTTCTTTCTAACTGAGAGCTCCTGTTGGGAAAACCTGTCCACTTTGTCTGCTGCCTGGGAATTAGACCTTAAGTAGTTTCAGCAGCTCCTCCAACTAACAGCAGGCTTAGAAAAGCTGGTCAATCTCTAAGCTTATTTTCATAACAACATATTCATCCATTCCTGCACTTAAGTAGGCTGGCATCTTCTACACAGTAATAGACCCCACTATCGACAGGCAGTTGGGAGAGTGGCAAGAGTAAGAAAACTCACTTCACACACCCGCTGCTGGAAATAGCAGTGTTTACTGTAGTCACACACAAACTACCGTGCGTAAAAATGTTAGGGACAGCATTCACATCATAGGCATAAACTCCAGTGGACTTTAATGACAAGAACAAATAAATACACATGCAAAATCACTGTAAAAGACTGTAACTATACAATTTTGTTCTTACAGCTTGAATAAGCTAAAACCAAAAATGCCTCTTGAAAAGAATTAGGCTATTATTATAATGTTGCTTCCAAATATTACTTCAAAGTTTTACCAAATTTACAATGGCAACATAAAAAACCGTAAGTCTATCTAGAAAAAAAAAATAGTAGGAACATGCCTGCTGAATTTAAGCACGCTGGAAAGCTTTAGTATTAAAATGACTTATTCTACCCTTTATTTAGAAGAATACTTTAAGCATAAACATGTTCAGCAAGTGGGAGAAAATATCCTACACATGGAGAAAAAGGAGGCTTATTACATAACAGGCAGTTAAAATAAATCTGTTCTACTGTATGATATGCGAGATGAAATAATATTTGGTAGAAATGTATTGACACAATACTGTAGAATATCCTTTACTCAGTTGAAAATTCAACTAATAAAAATAATAGAATAAAGTATTGAAGCCTTAAAATCAGCGGTAATAATCCTAAATTTACATTACAGTTTAAAAAAAACAAAACAAAACAAATTCAATTCAGGTCACAATTTAGGAATAGTTTTATCTTTACAAACAAGGAAATGTAAAATTTGACTGCAGTTCAGTATCTGAGGGAAATAAGACTCTACAGTCTTACAGCTACCTGAGGGAACTGTCAGTGCAGCACCTCTTCTACAGGAAACTCTAAGGAATTCGTTAGTTGTTTATGGTTCTTATTCCCTAAAGAATACAAAAATCCTGATAATTAAAAAATAAGCCTACCAGTAAAACACGTGGGTGTTGGGTTTGGGTTGGGTTTTTTTTGTTGTTGTTGGGTTTGGGGGTTTTTTGCCTTTTTTTTTTTTTTAATTCTACCCTTGAGAATTCCATTAATATAAATAGCAGTTGAAGTAACACATCCTGAGCAAGCATCACACCAAGCAAGCATTGCTGGAGTGATACAACCTCCCCAGTACTAACTCAGAATTCCCTGAATCTATTAAGGCATTTGGATTTTACCATCCAAAAATGAATTTGTGCTATAGAGCACGTTAGCTTTGAACAGCTCTCTAAGACGAACACTGAGCAAGTCCAAGCCCTAAACTGTACAAACAGTAGCACAGCACATCACTATGAATGGCAAGATAAGGAGAGGAGCTTTCATACATGCTAAGGAGCCAGGTAAGGCAAAAAATAGTAAATCGTTATTACCTACCAGAATATCAAGCAAGGAAATAGAGGAATCAGAGGTTTTATTATAGTTTCAGTATAGCATTCAACAGCAAAGATTTGAACTACAAATGAAGAGAGATAACGTGGAGTTAAACTGTGGCATTCTAGGTAAGTTTTCCTTGTCCCTCCTCCCCGTACGTTAAATTTCAGTAAAATATAACAAACACAGGGACACGCTCCACATGAGATAGAGGGAAGAGCATAGCAAAACACACACAACTACAGGTTAGAATACAAAAATAAAATGCTTAGGACAGCAAATTATAACATTAGGGAGAGTTGGCATTTTCACTTTGTGGCATCAGCCCCTGCCTCATCCGCCAAGTCACAGCACTGTTATGCTTTTGTTTTGTTTTTAAATCACATTTTTTTAAATAAATCAAACCCACCCTCATCACACACAACATCCAGTGAAGTCTATTCAAAGAAGTAATAATTCAGTTCTTAAGAAGCATACGAATACACAAAGGCAACTTTTGAAGCTGAAAGATTTTATACATTTATACTAAGTGCCCTTGCTGTATACATAGCAAACGCTTAAATAGACACCAAAATAATACATCGTTTTCTAGAAAGGGCAGCAAGGTGAGGGCAGACTGGCATCCATTCAAATGATGACATGGAAGAATAGAACTACCTCTGCTTCCTCTTCCAACACCTATTCACAGCACCATATAGTCTTGTCAGAGTAAGATATTTATACCAGGGCTTCTATTTATTTTTGTATTTTATACCTATTAGCTACCAATCAAGGAAATGGGTGTGGTGGAGAACCAAGTGACAAAGGACACAAAAGAGGCTGAGTTTCTCAATGCCTTCCTGGCATTGATTTTCACATCACAGTCACTTGCACAACGTTCCCAAGGCTAGCGGCACAGCCCTGCTAAAATGAAAAAAAAAAAAAAATAGGGACAACTTCAACAAACTGGACACACAGGCATAAATCCACATTACCACGTGGGCTGCATTCAAGGGTGCTTATGGAGTTGGCAAATGTCACTGCAAAGCCACTCCATCATCTGCAAAAGGTCATGGTGATCATGGCAGATTCCTTATGATTAGAAAAGGGCAAATATCAGGACCCTCTCTGATAAGGGCAAAAAGGTTCACTGATATTATAGGCCAATCAGCCTAAGCTCAGTTCTTGAAAAGGTTATGCAGCAAACCCTCCCTGAAAGCTATTTTCAGGCCCATAAAGCAAAGGAAGTGACTGGGAACAGCTGGCAAGGATTTTCCAAGGATGACTTGTGCCTTATCAACCCATTTGTTCTACACAATGAGAGGACATATAATACAGACAATGGAAAAGCACTGGATGCTACCTTGGTCTTAGCACAGTGTGTGACATGGTCTTGTAGTAGACCCACAGCCTCACTAGAGAGCTTGGACAGTTGAAATACAGAATAGATGAAAAATCGATTGGGCTGCCAGATGTCACTGGGTTGTAATCAGTGGTAGAAATCCAACAGGCTGCCAGTTACTCGTGCGTCCCTTGGGGGCAGATACTGGGACTGATATAACATCTTTGTTAAATAAGGGACAGCATGGTGGGAGGTGTCCTCAGCAAATCCACAGATGAAGCTAAACTGGGGACAGTGGTTGATGTACCAAGGAACCAAGCCACAATTTGGCCAGCTCTCAACAGACAGGAAAAACAGGCAGATATGAACCTCAGAAAGTTCAAAGACACACGTAAAGACCTGTCTGTGGTTTGGAATAACCTCACACAACTGGACACTGCCAACTGGGTCAAAAGCAGATTTACAGAGCAAGACCTGGGAGTTCTGGTGAAGAAGCTGAACAGAACACAGCTCTATTGAATGCTGTCTGGGAGCTCCATATTAGGCTTTAGACTTCACAAGAAAGACACTGACATACTAATCAAGTCCATCAGAGCAGTAGTCTGAAGTATGTGACACATCAGGAGAAGGTGAGAGTGCCAAGTTTGTTCCATCCCTTCAGAGAGGGATCCTATTGCTGCCTCCAATTAGCTAATGGGGGGGCGGTGGGGGGGCAGGGGAGGTGGTGGGTGGGGCGGGAGGGGGGTGGAGTGGGACAAGGCCTGGGAGGAGATGGACGAGTCCTGGGAGGAGATGGGACCAGTCCTGGGGGGAGATGGATGAGTCCTGGGGGGAGATGGGACGAGTCCTCTAGAGACACGGG